>JADKLZ010078219.1:0-21152 GCA_021533235.1 Biomphalaria straminea | reverse complement strand
ATAAATTAGATGTAATACTTATCTATTTTAGATTTTATAAATTAGATTTAATACTTATCTATTATGGTATAAAATTCCTAGTTACATTGAACATGAATTTACCTCATTCTGAGCTGGTTAAAACTTTTTAATTACTAATGTGCTCTTGGAATTTCGATGCAAGTTACATTTTTTAAAAAAATGAACACGAGAGTTGAGAGTTACAAATATTTTATCCTAAAGCATCACCAGTGTGACGTTATAGTTCAAGTTTAAATGACCTTGGGCGCCCCCCTCCCAGGACCACTAACAATAGCTATTCACTGAAACAAATGTATTTTTTTTTGTATTGTCATAATAGAAACCTCCAGACTGGGTCAAGTGTTGAAAGAAAAAAAAATCTTGAAAAATGTCATCAAAATAATAGAACCATAGATGCATAATTCAATGTGTGGCAAACGACATTTACAATATTTTTTATTAGTTATCTATTCACACGTTTGATGAAGTCATCCTATACTCTTTAGTTTTACAATCCACTTCAGAGGAGCTTGTATATGCCATGCACAAAATGTGTGTTCACAATTTTTGTTGGGTACACATTTTTCTTTACAAATATTGTCATAATGACAAATATTGTCATTAATAATAATAGCAACAGATGTTCATTTTTTATGTATTTATTTCTTGTATTTTGTATGTAGATTTATAAGAATGTACTATTGTTAGATTAGGGTATTTGTATTAAAAAGGAATTAACAAAAATAACACCTGAGCTCATGAGAAATTATGGGATCAAGACTAAAATTGAATTTGTTGAAATATCAAATATGAACTACTTTATCACAGTTTTTTATTCCATTTTTGTGAATTTCATTCTAAACATAAACATCTATTCTACAATGTAACAATAGCCAACATTAATAATGAATAAATAGCAAGATATTTAGTTAATTATATTTTATAGCTCAAATATGTGAATTTAAAGCAAGATTTTTTATACATGCCTTGAGACTTAACTTGTTAGCCCTTAATGACTTATCGCAATGTTTCTCAAACTGTGTTACACTGAACACTAGCCCTGAAAAGGTGTCTATAAAATGATTAGGCAAAGTAGGAAATGTAGAATCATTTCTTACTTTGCCTAAAAAAAATTATCTTATGTTGAGAAAAATGCTGAGACCCACTGAGGCTTACAAGAAACATTCAAACCCATAATTGCTAATAAAAGAGATAAAGCCTCACAAAGGAGGACAGAAAATAAAAGCTTTTTTTTTTTCAATGTTCAAATATGTGACAAAAAATGAATTGTACTAAAGCCTTGTTTAACAAGATAAATTAAATATGTATTCCACTATCATCACAACAAAATGTGTTATCAGCTTTATCAATATCTAGTCAAGTGATTCCTTCTTAGTAGTCATTTTGCCTTGGTTACATACTAGACCTATTTTCTTTCACCTCAATATGAAACATCTTTTGTATCTACTTTTGACCTAGTACAATGAAGTTGTACAAAGCATGCACACTTAGGCAGTCATAATTAAACATACTCCACACTTTATTGAGGAAGACTACATTATTTACATTAAAGGCAAATAGAAATATTAATCCAAGAAATTTATATTATTAATAAAATACTTTAAATCATCATTTACCATATTGCCTAAAGCAGTTGTAGTCAATCTATACAATGCCTAGGCAAAGTAGGCAATGGAGAAATTATTTCTCACCTTGCCTGGAAGTTACTATGCCAGTAGGCCTAACATATGTATACATCTTTTTTTTTTTTAAACAAAAACAAAATGATTCATAACAAGTGATGTTATCCATTTGTTTGATGAATCAGTCATCCAGAACACTGTCCAGCCAGTCCTCTAAACTGTCTTCTTCTTTAGATGATACTTTGAGTGGTGCTAAAGAAAGTATTTGAAAAACAAAAAATCATAAGTTTTTGTGAAAAACTTTTTACAACAAATAAAATTCTAATAAAATAATATTTCTTAGCAGTTTAACTGTTTTAAATGAACATTTTTTAAACAATTAGATTTTTTTTAATCGGTAAGATGAATAATTTTATAATTGTATAAATTTTTAAGAATAATTTTATAAATGTATAACTTTTTTCTTTTTAAACCAATAAATAATCATTTGATTTTCTTCTTACTGAATAAACTAAGGACAAAGAGTTTACTATATTGAGCTGATATATATATATACAATAGCTTAATTTTGCTAACTATCACTGCATTAACTTTAAGCTTCAAAATTTTTGTGGTATATACAAATCTTCATATTTAAAAAGTTACTTTTTTTTTTATAAGATTAAAGAAAATTGATTTTTGCAAAAAAAGATACAATTTTAAAACATAAAAATTTACCTGGTGTTAAATGTGTACTGTCTACAATATTTGATAATTTACTTGTAAGAGATGTATTCAACATATTCTGCTCCTCCAATGTTGTTGTATTAGCCCTAGAGTCACCAAGTAGTAGATCTAAATCCTCATCTTCTAGGCTCAGTCTGTCTACGGCAGCTTTTTTGTCCACAACCTCATTACAAGTAGAATTAATTGATGGCTCAAGTGTCACTTTGTTTTCTGTTGTAGGCCTCTTTACATGTGGCTTGGGTACTGTCTTAAGTAAAGTTGTACTTTCTAATGAACTCAAACTGGAAACAGGATGCTCAATCTTGTGCAGGTTTGTGGCAGGAGCATGGTTTGTCCTGTTTGTTTCTTCATGCAATCCTTTAGTCTCATGTGTATCATGTGACAATACACCTACTGCATTTCTTTTGGCCTCTTCAATCATTTCTTCCACCTGAGACGGCTGCAAATAAAGAGGTGTATTTTTATTATTATTGTAAGTTTTATTTGTGGTCTGGCATGATGCCAGGTGGCCCTAGCAATAATAATGATGTTATATCCATCTGATACATAACCATACTACCATACTTTGAAGGCTGAAAAATGCCATGCATGCTCTAGTTATTTCTTTTCTTATTAAGTAGTGGTACATATTTTGCATTTAGAATGGAAATGAAAGATTTTTTCTCCATTTTAAAACTCAAAAAGTTGTAAAGTAGGAAAGACAATGTTAATAAAACTGTAATTTCTTACTGTAAATATATCAGAGCTGATTCCTAGAACTTTGTGAACTGGGATGCAGGACAAATATTGAGACAGTTGAGATGAATCTATGTTTAGAATTTGATGTGAGCTTCTCAAGTCATCAGCAACCACATCTTGTTCCCATTCCAATTCATCTTTGAAACGGAAATGTGATAAAGCTTTCCCTGAAACCAATAGCAATAATAAATTATGTCTGGCTATGTGTAATGATGTTACACTATTAAAACTATATGAAATGTGTATATATGTTTGTCAAATGCTAAAGCATCTTCATATAGAGAAATAGAAAAATAAAACTATATTAAATTGTTATATTCATGTGTCCAATTATCACACATTTGAATGTGAAAAAAAAAAAAAGAACAGACAATAAAAAAAAAGGGGGGAATTTCTAAGACTTCTTAAACTATAACTAAATAGCATCAACATAGTAAAAGTAAGTTTATGGATTTTAGTTAAAGCTTTGGGTAGTAATGTTGTTGTTTTTTTTGGTTTTAATGAACATCCACATCATTATACTACCACAAAAGACAAAGGATTGATTAATGTTGTGTGATATTAAACAGAACTCTGGAGCTTCCTGTCAAAGAAAACTATCAAAGGTGTCACTGTCCATAAAATGGATGGCTGTTTGACCATCTGGTATATGCTCTGGACTGATGTTTGGTAGTCCCAGGTTTGAGTCCTCTCTTGTTGTCTTGTGGGAGGTTTGGGCTAGGATGTAATTATCTTCAGAATCTGATTTTACATACATTTTAACAATGTCACAACTCATAGTGGTAATAAATATAGAAGTGTTATCCATGGTGAAATTATCTGAATTGGGCCCAACAAGCTCTGGTAATAATAAAAAAAAATAAGTGGGTATTCAGCTTTAAAGGTCAAAAAGATAGTTTTGAACTAAAGGTCAACTAATCCACTAGAATAGAAGCATGATAAGGAGCTAAACTAGAAGTAGCAGAGACCTTGATTAAAAAAAAAACTCAACCACAAAAATCAGAAATTGGTACTGGTAACAAAAACTTGACAGTTTTCATTCAAGGTTTCATCACTGTATCTTTAAAATAAAATATTTTTTAAGAAAACTGAATTTTTTTTTTTTTGAAATCTATCCTTAATTAAAATTATCTGAGCAATATCTATGTCAAATCTCATAATTTTTGTTCACTTTGATTCATATAAAATCATTAAGTAATTTACTTGATTTGATTACAACAAGCTGTCATAGCTGTTAAATTTGTATATAAATATTGATTATTGTACACTTGTTCAAAATGAAAAGTAAAGATGGGGATGTAAACTTTTAAGACTCGGATGATGTGAAGACCATGTGTTTCCATGAAGGACTGTTAGTAATGGTGTTATGTCGCCAACAGTTACCAATTGACATTATTTTCAAGTTGGGTGGACTTAGGAGTATCTTCAGTGATGGGAACAGACTCTACAAAAATTTTAGGAAATTTTTGAAATTGTGTTAACACAGGGTTAGTAATTATGTTCACTAGATTCTAGTGATTTAGCGTAAATCTAGAGTCTATATCTAAATCACTAAATTTGCTGACTTTTCGCGGCTCTCTGCGAATCTAAATTCGAGGACTTTTCACGGCTGTGTGCGAATTTATCTTTACTGACTCTACCATAAATCTAGAGTCTAGAGCTAAGTCACTAAATTCGCTGACTTTTCACGGCTGTGTGCGATTTTATCATCACTGACTCTACAGTAGTAAATTTCATAAAACTAGAGTTTAGATCAAGCTTTTTTTCGCCGTTTTTTTAACTTTACACTAGGCTTTAAATTTTATAATGAAATTTGTTTTCCAAGTTTTCAAGGTGGCTACGAACCATGAAAAGTATTCAAATTAAAGAAACTAGATATCTTATGTAGAATTAGAATATATCTAGATCTAGACTGATTCAAACCACGTAAGTCACTCAAATCTACACTGAGATCAACAAGACAATACGATCACGCGAGTTATCTTTTAAAAATGGAACTTATAACTGTGTCAAAAGACCGGTCGCATTTTTATGAAAATGGAAAAATACTAAAATCGGATTTTTTTTTCATTTAAAAAAATGGGAAAAAAATTGGATTTTTTTTTCCGAAAAAAAATTTCGGGAAAATTTCAGATTTTTTTGCTTGAAAATCGGATCAGAAGAAATTTTCGGAATTCCGAAAATTTTCAGAAAATTCCCATCACTGTATCTTAAAAAAAAATCCAGAAATTCTAAATCCTATTCTTCACAAGATTAAAAATTGAGACCCCTCAGTTGAGATGCCAAGCACTTACCAATCAGCTATCATGTATTATTACCACCATTTTCTTTGATAGGTAATAATGACAGACTTTTATATCTTTTTTTAACGTCAAACCAAAACATAGAGCTTAGTATTTTCTTCAAGTCTCTTTATCGTATAAATTACAGATGTTACTTCAAAACAGAAGATAATTACTCCTTAGTAAAAAGACCCTTCAAACTAAAATGTCACCAGCACTGTCATTCATTTGAATTCGCTCCAAACATTTATTTGTCCTGCCCTAATTCCATTTTACAATCAAAGTGATACTATAGTATATAGCTCAATATTTATTGATGAAGTATTCAACAACACTAAAGTGCAAAATCTTGTTAAAATTAAAGAAAGATATTTCTGATAAACAATTACATACTGTATTAATCTTTACCAGCCAAATAATCTGTACTAGTATGTTTCTTTTACCTGTCATGCTTATAAGCTTGTCAAACTTCTCTCCTCTAGATGTCACACATTCCTCCTCAGCACTTGGATCCAATTCATACTTCTGCCAATTACTCTCAATCTGACGCCTTCTATAAGTCTTTTTACTTTTCCTAACTTCTGCATTCTGGAAACAAAGTTCTATTTCTTAGTATAAAGAAGAAAACAAATAATTTTATAGTATTAGCTTTAAGTATAATTATATATTATTATGTAGTCAACACAAAAAGTATAGTATGGGAAGAAGACAGGGGTTTATCTTATCTTATCTTATACAATACAGACGTTACTTCAAAAAAGAAGATGATTATAAATGTCCTACGCGTCATGCATTCAGATAGATAGCAGTAATTAGCGGTTCATTGTCTTAGATTAACTTTGCATATTAACCAATGACATAAATTCTGCCAAGTTTCTAAAAAAAGAGTGCTCTAATTGTAAGCCCTAAATTACAAGATAAGGTCTGCTTGTGTTAACCTAATCAAACATGTCCATTTGAGACTTACAATATTATATTGAAGTGAATATTGAAGTCATTCATTTACCTCTTCTTCTGAATCAGATGAAGTAGATGAGCCTGATAAGGAGTTGGATTTTATACTTTTTTCTCGTGATGCAGTCTCTGTCTTTTTAATTGCTATCTGTGTTTGTTGGGCATTTGTGTCCGTTTTTTCATTGACAGTATTGTGTTTATGTTTGCCTTTCTTTTTATCATCGGAATCTTTGTTTTTGAGACTTTTGTCAACGTTGGATGCGCCAGTTATGCCATGTTTCCTTTTATATGCTTCGTTTTTCTTTCTTTTATGTTCGTCGGGTCTCATTGTCTTAGTAAATTATTACAGACACAGTAAGACAAGAGTGGTCTGTAGATCTGGATCTAGATTAGATTTTCTATAATCTGGATTGGGAAGTGCCAACGATACAAATCAGGGTAACAAGTAGATCTATCAATCCTAGTCTTAGAGTAAACAGTAGATCTAGATCTACACAGATTGGCGAGAATTATCTCCCTCTTTCATGTTATAAAAACTGATGCTTGCTTAATATTTCGATTTATATACTAAATACACTTTACAATATCTTGACCTACGACCCTATGTCACAGAAGATCCCCAGACCTTTTTATAGGGTTCGAAACTCGGCAAAGACAAGGATTTTGAGTTTTTGATACCTAGATCTATATTAGGACCTCCGGTTGGTGGGGGCCTCACACAAAACTCGTCTACTCGATACAATTTTGTATGTAAAAAAAAAAAGAGCATAACTTGTTATTGTACACTAAGTTTTTAATAAATTGCGTAATTTTGTGATTTTCTTAGCGCTGTTTATTTTTCTATTTCATTTGGAGGGCCTCTCATATAGCTATGGCCAGTCCTGCTATTATTATTCTTCTACACAAAAATAATAATAAAAGAGAACAAGCTATCCTAGATTTTCCTAACTCTAGCTTTGCTCTAACTCTAGACACTCAAGTTTAGTAATTCTCATGAAATTTGGTAACTGATCCGTGGAATCGGGTGAAATCGGGTGATATTATTTATTTATTTTTTTGTTTAAGCCTTCCACTGACTCTCTTCTTCTTGGGCTACCTTCATGGAATTTGGTGACTGTAGTTTTTTATATTATTTTTTTTATGTTAGGGAGGTTTTTTGACTTCGTTTAATTACTGCATCTGTAAGATCAAGGATTCAGACACTGAAAATGTGCCTGATTTAAAGGCAGTTTTCCGTCCAACTTGGATGAAAAATATACTATTCCTCTTTCGTACCAACTTACAACACTTACAACAATTATTTTGCATTGTCTTTTGTGAATGCAGAAGACGCCAGAAGATAGCCAATTTGTTTATTCAGAGATATGTAACATATATTGTATAGAAAATCAAATCTTTTTTTCAACGCATCAGTTTGTTTCAAAGCGCTCAGGTAGTGCACATGTAGACAGTTTTGTTGATTCTTCAAGTCTAGCGTCTTTTCAAAATTAGTATACCCTAAAGTTGACCCTGAATTATATGATTTACGTGTAGCTGTTGACAGGGCCGGTCCTACAGATTGCGGGGCCCTATGCGAAACGGATAGCTCAGGGCCTAGTCTATGTAGGGATAAAATTAAATGTGTCTTTGAATTTTATTCTTACTTTACTAAATACAAAATCATTGTCAAATGATCTTTATGAGCCATGTACAGTAGATAGTAGTTTTCTAACTAAAAGCCGATGAATATTCAGATCTGCATTTTAGATTTACTATTGACGAGCAAACTATCGCTTTAGTTTGTTTTTTTATCGCGAGTAGGATTAGCGTTTTCCTTATTGAATGACATACCAGTCACCCCGAAATGCCATTTTGTCTGTTTTTATGGTTATTTGCATGAGTTTTCAGAAGATTTTAATAATTTCAAGACAATCCTTGGAACCCTTAATAATAAGTTACAATTGTTTAATTTTAAAATTTACAAATAGATTTCACGCGGGGCCTATGAAAGTGCGGGGCTCACTGCGGTTGCATAGGTTGCAGTGGCCTAAGACCGGCCCTGGCTGTTGATTCCACTGTCTTTTGCTGATAATAATGACATGAGACATGCTGCATGAGTTTGAAAAAATACTTGGCACAGCCTGTGACTGTAATGTACCGTATTCAAAGTTTGGGGGGAAAATATTTTGAAAATTAATATTCAACTATGGTATTGATGGCTAAAAAGTTGTTAGTGTTTCTGCCACATGCCAGTAAATGGTAGTCTTCATTCTATGAAGCTTCGTTATGTTTAAAATAGTTGTAATTTGAACGCAACATATTATTTTTATCACCCACATTGGAAGGCTTGCAATGCTACCGGTATACTTTTCTGACCCATGTACTTTAGAAGTCCCCACAATGATGATGTTTTTTATCTTTCATCCTTTTTTCAAATGGTCCACAATTCCCTAATTTAGTTACTGCATCTGTTCACTCACTTCTTTGGCTTATCGTTTTTAGTCCAAAAACAAACAAAAAATTAATTTAAAAAAAAACAAAGTTAATCTAAGACAATGAACCGCTAATTACTGCTATCTATCTGAAAATGGCCGAGTTTAGCTCCCTTTCTTCATATAAAATGAAATTAATTAGTACCATTTGGTTAATTACACTTATTTCGATACAAAACAAATTAATTAATCCTCAACATTTAATAATTTATTTATTTTTTATTCTTGTCTTGTCAGGTACAGTGAATCAGCGTGCAAAATTTCAACTTGATCCGAGAATGGGAAATGGGACCAAAAAAAATGTACCATACATAATGAGTTGATATAAACCCCTACAGTCTCTGGTTCCCAGCAGTATCACACCTTTCCCTTGCAATATTAACATTATGGCACTTACACTCTTCAGTGGAAAGTGACACATGACTATGTCCTCCATCACATTTTTTGTTTGCTTCTTCCAATGGAACAACCCCGCCGCACACACACACGCAAATAAACAAACTACAACCTTTTTACAGTTGAATTAAAAAAACACATATTCATAACTTCTGGATACTTTGATCTGAGCTCCCTCAAATTATCTTCCTCTAATTATTATTTTGTACACTATTATAACGACTTGACCTAACTTTCTTATAAAACCATCCTCCAATGGATCAGCCTCCCCTAGAGTCCTAGCCCACCAAGTTTTTGGTCCTTGAATTTTAGATATCACTCCTCTTGTTAGTTTTACCAGAAACTTTTTTTTAAAATCATTAAATCATAATTTGAGGTCAGCAATGCACAATATTTAGCACAGCTAACATATAGTTTCAGGCCTTTAAGAAAAAAGGTTGCATTTTCCAAAGCCCCCTAGTAATTGTCCTTTGTCACCCATGCTATTTTTGTTTTGTTTGTTTAACATTGTGTTCTCTGAAAAAGGGAGATATCAAAAGCCTCCTTAGAAGTAAGTTAGAGTTGGCCTCCTTCAGTCATAGAGCGACTATGGTTCACCTCGAACAAGGGAGATGAAAGCTTGGGTTCATTTATGGTCGGAACTATGTCGCCCACACAGCAATTTCCCCCTCTCCAGGCAGCTGATGTAACCATAGGAAGGGAATATCCAATACAGTATGGGATCAGTAGCACCATAGGCTTTGCCAGTGTGTAGCAAAGTGTGCCACAAAGCTGGCTGAACTCAGAGCAGCCCTAAAGATCCCAAAATAAAAAAGCCCTGTCTTCATCAGGATTTGAACCCATAGCACTCTGTGACAAAGAAAATGAAGACAAATTATTTAATACAACAAGATCTAATTAAGCAAAGTTAGTTAAACACAGTTTACTTAATACACTTAAACATAATACTATTAGTCGAATACTTCAAAGAGTTCACAAATTACTGGCTGCATATAAGTACATTAATAAAGGACAAGCTAAACTTCATTAGTTTAATAAAAATGTAATCTTTTTTGTTACAATGTTAGGTTAGGGGGATTTAGTTTACATAAACTTTATAGGGTAATTGATGCATTTTTGTTGATTCTAAGTCTAAATTTAGGATTAATTTATTATTACATCAGTCCAAACAAATAGTTTGTACTTAGGGCTAGGGCACTGTTCAATTAATCTAAACATAAGTGTTCTGTTGCTTACTTTTTTATTTTCTATTTTAAGGACAAACTCTAAATTGTTAACAAGCTGGTATAATTAAAAAAATCTTTCAATGGCATGACTATGTTTAAAAAATAATTCAAAATAAATAACAAAACAATATGAGGATGAAATAATTACATTTTTTAATATCTGTTGTGATGGATTTTTTTTCACTTAAAAATAAAACCAATGGTTTGTATGACCACTTTATTTCTCTGTTAATTTTTTAAAATAAAGCTACATATAGAGAAGTTATCAATATTTATCATACACATTTGCATTTAATAGAAAATAAAGTATGTTAAAGTAATGTAAGAAAAAAAAATACAAAACATTTCCTATTAAATTTAAAAATATAAAAATAACATAACAAATTACATAACTACTTACTTTATAACATGATTGTCATGTTTTCAAAAGCTAACGTAATATTGTGTGTGTATGAATAATAATAATTATAATTTTTATAGTCCTTATGGAAATTTGTCTTACAATTTGTGCATTACACTAAACAAAATAGCATTATAACTAAAAGAAACCAAAATGTACATTCACACCATACTCACTCATAATTTAAACGTGAAAATTTTATATCAGATTGTTTGTATTTAATGATTTGATTGCCAGGGAAACAAAAGAGATTTTGTGTCTGTTTGTCTTTGCTATTGATGTCTTGTATCACTTTTGTGATGGTAAAATCACAAAATCCCGACCCAAAGGGTGATTTTTTATTTTTTTTTACATAGGCAAGTATGTTTGTAAGTTAGGGTAAAAAGCAATCATAAACATACCTTATAAAAGATTTCCAGTAAAAAGAAATGACATGAATATCTATGCTAATACATTTATTTATTTCTTTTTTTTTTTCATTAACATACTATTAGTAAATATGGTTTACTAAAGGCTGTAATAAAAACAGTTAAAACAAAAGCTTTAGATATTGTACATCAATTTAAAATCTTAAATTTCAACTTCATTATTTCTTTTTTCTCCTGTTTTTCTTTTTGTCGAATTCATTGGCGATATCTTCAGCTGTTACAATGCCAGATTGTGATGCCAGTTCTTCTGTTACTTCTAGAAATCCTGTTTCAATATTTAGGGGAACTCCATCTTGTAAAAGCTGAAAAAAAAAGGAAAGACAGTTAACTTAAATCAAAATTCAGCGATATTTTCAGCAGTTACAATGCTAGATTGGGATGCCATTTCTTCTGTTTCAATTTTATTAAGGGGAATTCCATCTTGTAAAAGCTGAAATAAAAAGGAAAGGAAAGACTCTTAACGTTAGGTTCATAAGCAGCAAATTATTAGAGAGGAGAGAAGGGAAGAGAGACAGAGAATCCATAGACCTTATTTACACAATGACAGGAAAAGTATGTAAATAAATTTAGAAAAAAAAAGATTAGTAAGAAAAAAAGAAAAGTTAAAATAAAAAATATCCTGTTTCACTAAACTAACTTGATGCTTAAATAAACTGAAATTGCCATTTAACTAGACTAAAATTGCATTTAGCTACTCTAAAATAGCTTTTTAACTAAACTAAAATTGCTGTCTAAATTAAATTTAAAAAAAAAAGTTCTATTTAAATACAAAAAAAAAACTGATTAAAAGAATAATTATTAGGCAAAATGAATAACACACAGTTTATGAACTAAAAACTTAAACTCAAAGTAACTATGGCAACTGCCAACAATGTAAATTGAAACTGTCACCTTTTCTCCTGTATTTCTGTTCATAACTTTGTCAAAATAAGCTGGTGGAATGACTTTATCTCTGTTACCGGGAGAAAGTATCACTTTATTTGGAGACAGAAAAAACTCTATGCCATCTGTAAAATAACAATAATAGTTTTCTATTCAAATGCTTTAGTATGGTCAAATTAAAATGAGTTGTTGTTTTTTTAATTAATTATAACTAGGACAATTTATAAAATAATTTGAAAACTTAAAAAAAAATAAAACAAGTTGTATGGCATTGTTTACCTTGCATAGCCTTTTGTAAATTTAAATAAATTAGAACTGTGCAGGAATTTCTCATACCTAAAATAAATCAAATTTTAAAATGTTAAATGTGTTTTGAAACATTGGCTATAATATACAAATGCTGAAGGAATCTAATGAAAAAAAAAAAGTGAAACAAAAAAAAGAATCATCAGGAGGATCATCAAGAAAGAAAGAAAGAAGAGTGCTAAACTGTCAATACTGTTACACCAAAGATACAGTATTTTGTTATAGAAGTTACTCACTGGGGGGCGCAACAAGTTTTTTTTTTTTTCTAAAGATTTTTAAAAGCAGCATACAAATTCTTTATTTGGCTTATCAGACATCTTGTTACTTATTTATAACTTATACCAGAAATCCCTCCATTTTATGTCTTCATTGCGTTTTAATGATTTCAAATGGAAACATGTTATTAACCCTAGCCCACCAAAACAATATGTGAATTTCACAGTTATCTACTTTTGGAAAGCTATGCAGGTTAGAAAAACAAAATACAAGTAATGAATAAACCTTAGCCCAAGCTATAATAATAAATATAATGATATAATTATTTTCTTCTTTTAAAGAACCTCTGAAAGTTATAAGACAACTTACACAATAGCTTGAACTTTATATTAAACGCAGTATGTAGTATAAACAGGCACTAATGTTTCTCTGAATACAATGATTCAATATAATAAAATTAAAATCTAAACTGCTATATTGATGTATCTAGGAATCTCCCATTTCACTCCTGCTGTCATCCTCCAAAACTGCTCTCTTTACCAAGAGGCCTGTACAAGAAACTGGTCCCAAAACACCCCAATAGAAAAAAAACTATATGGAGGGCTCCCTGATTTGGAAGCCACTGCGCAGTTCATCTCATGTATTGCTCTAGTCATCTGAACACTCCATCATAAAAAATGAGAACGAAGAAGAAGAAGACCCCTGCTGTATATAATCCATGTCATGTGACAAGTAATTTTTACAAGAGGTAAAGGGAAATTTTAATTAAAATGAGCAGGGCATTTTAATTAGTCCCCATCAGACATATCGTGAAAGATTAAGATAGACTAATGGAGAAAGGTTAAGTAAAGATAAAGGAAGTATGCAAGCTTCAGAAACTTTGAGCCATCATATTCCCTGTCCCAGTCCAATGCACAAGTTGGCTAGTAGATAAGACAAGTCAGTAATATAATATTAATAATATAAGCTTTATTATCCATAAGGAAATTTGTCTGCTGGTTTGTGTATTACACCAAGCAATACATTATAATAATAATAATAATAGGCTTGTCTTCGAGTCCGAAGCAATACATTATGGCTATAGAAAAACACAATATACATTCACACCAAACTCACTCATAATTTACTTGTGAAATGTTTATACCAGATAGATGAATTGTATTTAATGATTTCATTGCCAAGGGAACAAAAGAGTTTTTGTGTCAGTTTGTCTTTAGCTATCTGTGTCTTCTATCTCTTTTAAGATGGTAAAACCACAAAGTCCTGATCCAAAACGGGGATTTTTTTATTACTAAAATCTTTTTAGCTTTCTTATGAATGTTTTTCTCAAACAGCTGCCAAATGGGATTTGTTTGTTACCAGTGACCTAACCAGCACTGTCACAAATGAATGTGTGTATGAATGTATAATCTATTTTTACATATGCGCGAATGACCGGAAGTGTGTTAGTTGTCAGAAAGAGTCCAGCTTGTTGTGAGATGCCGTAATGATGATTAAAGTTTCTGTGTTAGATTGATCCAGTGTTATTTGTTTATTTCGCAAATCACAGCGGAACCAGGGACACCTAGACATAAGGTAGATTAAGGCGAGTCATACACATAAATAGAAATAAATATAAGGAGAGCTGTGATAAGCACTATTTAGGATTTTATTAAGTTTATGAAGTTTATTTTTAGGTGAATATTATTGTCTGTGTAAATGACCAGGTTAATAGGTCACATTTTGTATATGTGTAGAAACTTTCAGAAGTAATTGAAAAGCTATTTATGTAAACAACTATGCTGGTCATCGAATGAAATTTCTAAGGGTTAATAAAAATCAAGATAAGTCTTTTTAGGAGACTATAAAAAGAAAGGAAAGGTCATCATTAATAAGTCAATTGTTATTGATCATCAGAATTGTCTATGTTATTCATTATTTTTTGAGAGTCAAGTTATTTTATTATTCGTTTAATAAAAGTGCTGTATGTTTTATATAGCTGATCATTGCGAGAATTACTAATTTTATTGAATTGAGCTTGAAGCTAGTAGACTTAAGAAAAATATATTCTACACTGTGTTTCTCTCATGTTACATTTTTTGAGAGATAATAACACTACTCTCAAACAAAGCTTGACAATGCCTAAAGGGCACATCCATAGACATAAATAAATATAGACTGGCCAATAAGAGAGTTTTATGAAACGAAAATTTGTGAATTGCAATTGTGTGTACTTTATTTTATGTCTATAAATTTTGTTTAATCTCTAAGACTGAAGATCATGCAATTATTAATGTTTTCATAATTCGGAAATCCGAATTCAATAGATATACATGTTTTCAAGTTACTTGAAGTTACTTCCTTTTTCCAGTCTATATTTATTTATGTCTATGGGCATATTTGTTGGAGATTATTTTATATTTTTCTAGCACCAATTCTTTTCATGTGCACTATTTTTTCCAGCACACCTTAAATGTTGCATTGCTTTTTTTGATTTATGGAGCCTCTTTTATTATTCTGGATGTTGCTTTGCCAGCTCTTTAATGTTTCCTTTGTGGTTTGTTGGTTCACTCCTGTTTAGGTTGAGTGTTTAAATTATTACTGCATCTTGGAGTTATTTCACTGACATTGTGTGGTTGGCTCATTTTCCTATTTATCTTACTTGCATCTGTACAAGGGGGTAGAGATGGGATTGTAGATTGTGTCTACACTGGAGCCAGCTTTGGGCTAGTGTTGTATCATTTGTTGTCTAGATTGCCAAATATGTACAGATGTGTTGTGTTGGGTTTGTAAAACTGCAAGGTGCAGAATGCTTGAGTATTAATATACATACATAAATTACAATAACTGTGATATTATTCAACTGAATAATACTTATGTCATCATTTACTCATTTTAAATAACTTGATCCCATTAATATTACACTGACTTTGTGAACATCTCATAAATTATTTATTATTAAGCAAGTAGGTGTACATGGAATGTAAGGGGCCCAGACAGACAAGCCAAGGCTAAACAAAAAAAAACAACCCTGACACTATTTATATGTAACACTAGCATCTTGTTACATAATAAATTATTAACAATAGAAGTATAAAGTGATTAGAATCAATTAAGAGAGTGACTGATAAAAATGTGAAAATAAGGTCCAGTCTTGAATGATAGAAAGAAAGATGAAACAAAAAAAAAAGTTACCACTAATAACTTCATGATGTCCAGGTTCACCAGGAGCAAAGTGAATATGCATCCTCCCCATTGGTTTCAGGCCCTGAAATGTAATTATTACATTTATACTCCTTGCAGAATATGCATTAATATTATAGCATGCTTAATGTATGTTTCTATTTTTCTTTATTATCTTTTTTTTTTGATAATTAAAAATACAAATATTTATTCCAAAGCTGACTTAGACATTATAATGTTTTTCTCCTTCCAAACATATCATGTTAGGGATTACATTGTAACCCAGTGTTTCTCAAACTTTGACCAGTAGCACCCAAACAAAAGAAAATGTGCACCCACCTAAGCTAGCTGGAGGAACGCTCCCACAATGAGGTCCAGGAAGGTTGTAAGGAAAGAAGAGAAACTTACAGCCATGTAACACAATTCTGCACATATATTTACAATATGTTTGGAACTCAAATTGTCCCTTTAGTCTTTTTTTTTGTAATCTGAAGTTTCATAGACAATTTATAAGTGTTTTATAAAGGCTTTCTAGAAAAAAAAATTTTTTGGAGACATTAGTTGAAGAACCAGAAGATTTCCCCTCCACCTAGCAAGAGGGTCTGAGTGTGTAAGTTCTTAGCGGGTGTGGCATATTATTATTATTAATAGCAGAGCCCTGATAATTATTGTTTTCCTGCATTTTGAGCTTCTAAAATTCATCCTCCTGGAATCTAATATTCACTTTCCTCAGTAAGAAGAGTTCTTGTTAAAAAAAAAAGGTTGTCTTAAAAGGGTTAAAACAGACCACTACACATGTCAGATTTAGCCTAATAAAGAATAAAAATAATAATGCCTTTAGAAAATAAAAATTCAGCACCAAACCTCTTTTTCTATTTGTTTATAAGGTCGTAGATATGTTCCATGAACAACTATTGGATATTTTGTTGCATCTGTAATAGGCTGCAGTTCAAGATCTTCAACCTAAGACAAATAGTTAAAAAAAATGCAAGTTAAATTCCTGTGTCCATATTTATTTTATCTTTTTTTTTTTAGCATTTATATTTATATATTTTGTACATTACTGGTTCTCACACTTATTGACTGTGTCCAAATAGGATTTTTATCCAATTTAAATTACTTATTAATTGCATTTTATTTTTTTCTGATAAAATCAAGTTGTTCTTTTCTCACAAATATGGCTGCAAAAAAAAAAGCATAATTTTATCTACTCTGCAACTTTTTCACAAGTCTGAAAATAGGACATCAGGACAAATATCATAATTCTGATTAGCAAGTAACTACTAAATAGCAACATGGCTTTCTTAATGATCTTGTAAATATACATCTTATAATTTATATATCATTCACCATCAAGTTCACACAACTAATAAATTTACCAGAGACAAATTCATGCAGAATAACAAAATTTGATGTTCAATCAATACAAACATATCTATTAATATATACAAACCTTGATGCTGTGTCCTTGATTAGCTTTTATCCTTAACTTTCCAGACTCTAAGTCTGTCTCTAATGTAAATCTTTTCTTATCATTGGTATCTACAACATGTTTTATTTCATCAACAGTTACAGAATGAAAATCCTGAAGTTGCAATATGTCATCAAGAAACAGGAATCCACCTGGAATAGAGACAAAATAATATTTTTGTTGGGAGCAGAAAGAACAAAGCTCTGCTGATATCAGCTATCAGTAAATAAATGACAAGGGTGTTCAGAGTTCTCTAGATACCAGGGCCAACTTTCTGATATTTTGTAAACTTATAACAGTGTTATAATTAGTGCCTGCTTCACAAAACACATGCATATCTTTGCTTTCCCATTTAACAAGACTTTCTTCACCATAACAAGGACAAAGGACATGCAAAATGCATTTTTGCGTTACCTGTACTTTACTAGAAGCATCCAATGACACGTTCACAGTACAGTCATTTTGATTAATTCCTCCCCACCCCCATGCCTCAAACACATGAACATTTAGATTAGCTTCTCACCCATGCTTCAAAAACACATAAAAAAATAGATAAGCTTCTCACCCCATGCCTAAAGCACTTGGACATTTAGATTAACTTCCAACCCATGCCTCAAAACACATGGACATTTAGATTAACTCCTCACCCCAGGCCTCAAAACACATGGACATTTAGATTAACCCCTCACAAACATGTCTCAAACACACAGACAGAGAAAATATATTAGAGACCTTTTGATCTATATGGAGACATTGCCCCATAATAAGGAACCATCTCAAATTGTTTTGTTAGACTTCTTTGAATACCTTCCCCCCCCTCCCTCTTTCCCCAGGACTGAATGCCCAGGGGTCATTGCTCTCACATTCTATTTGCTACTAGTAAAAAAGAAATAATTTTATTTCTGGTATGTTATAAAACTGTCAGTCTTTCAAAAAAAATATTTTTCCCTAATTAAAAAGTATAAGATGAATGAGATCAAATAAGAAAGAATAAATCCAGCTTGAAATCTTTGAGTGCTGTATGTTAAATTATACATTTCTAGAACAAACAAAAATTTGCAAAATGAAATGTGGCTAAGTTATTTGTGTTTACCTGGAAGTAGTGTTAAACCTCTTTTTTCTGCTCCATGTCTTAATAAATAGGACAATGCTTTTGAAACTTTTACCACTGAGTCTGTTGTATTTGATCTGACATTCTAAAAGAAATTTGGAATCAGAGCTAAAACGATAACTCACAGTTTTGTAACTCAAATCTAGAGACTTAAAAAAAAACAACATGATGACTGATATTGTTCTGTAGTTTTCCCAAAGCTTATTGCTGTTTTTCTGTTTTTATTGGGTAAAGATGGCTCTTTATTTAAATTAATAGGAATCTTTCTTCAGGGCAGAACTTAAAACAAATTTGAATGATACTTTGCCAAATCATTAGAATCATCAGTAAAACTGTATTTGCTATTGTGGAATTGTTTTTTATTACAAATTGCTGTTGCATTTATTATTTATTTATTACTTTTATCTCTCATAAACAGCACACATGCAAATTCATTAAATCATACACAGTTGTGACACAGTACTTTAAGTGTTATAATTTTTTCTTTGCAATTCACAGAATACAGCATAAATCTAAATGATGAAATGAAAATTTAAAAAATGGTATTAAATGTACCATAAACTAAATAAATATATAATGATTATGAAGTATTGATACAGAGTAGAAGAAAAGAATTGACAGATCTCAATAATTGCCTTATTCCTTCTTTAATAATATACTTTTCATCCTTTCTACTTATATTCTTTCATATCAAACAACAGATAGAGACATAAACCATAATTTATGATCAAGCCATATACCAAATGCCCAGTCCATCCATATTGGAGTCTAAACTACAAGTTATCTAACATCTAACATTTTTCCACCATTTAATCAAATAATGGCATTTGTATGCCTATGATTTAGTAATGAAATTAAGAGGATTGATTCATTGGTCAATAAGTTTTTAAAAAAATTAAAACACCGATTAGTCAATTCAATGTTACAATGAATGAAGACAATGATACAATGTGAAAGACTAAAGATTGAGATTAATATATCTGGATCATACCTTGGGCTTGGGAGCCTTGGCCATTGTTATGATCCTATTTGAATGTGATTCACAATCATATCCTACTGCCATGCATAAATGACCAAATATATGTTATTAAAAAATATAGAAAATTGCAAATAGATTTAGATGAATAACTAAATCTATGAATTGTATCCTTTAACCATTAGGCCTACTTCGTTTCTACACACACACACAGCACTTATTGTAAAGTTGATACACTTTCCAATTGCACATTATCATTAATATTAATTAATTTAGTACATACTCTAATATATAGTTAAGTCTTTAAGTATTGTTTTAAAATGGTGTCTTTATATGAAAAAAATAGTTTGCATTTTGTAAAGAATTTAAAAACAAAAAAAGTTTGATTTCAGCAGAAGACCATTGCATTGGAACAACTGCACCTACAAAAAGATCTAAACTTAGCAAGCTACAAAATAACATGAAATTGGATTTTCAGTAGTTTTTCTAGTTTTATGGAATCTTTAATTTGACAAATGGACAGACAGAGCACACAAAACTATAATAGATGTTATAGGGGCTTCTTCCCTTTGTCAAAGGCTGCTAAAAATGCATGCCGTAAAGCCAACCTTTACTTATTGATCTTATACTTATTTAATACAGATATTACTTCAAAAAAATAAGTTGATTATGTCCTACACATGTTCCTATTTATAACACTAGGATATCTTTAAAGTTAGTCCTTATTCCAGGATCTGAAAAAATAAAGTACACCATGTCCCATTTAGAAATTAATTAGATATCTTGGCCTACTTAGTCTTATTTTAGATTTAGGATCATCTAGTTAGCAGTCCAGAGCGAGTACGACCAACCATGACCAGGCAGTCATTTAGAACTAGATCTAAAATCTAAATGGAGCTCTCGTCTATATGTTTCTATATATAGTATAGATTCTAGATCTATGTTTAGAAACAGGAAATAACTCTATAATTCTGATATAGACTTTAAAATATTCTAAATCTAGAGTAGTTGACTAGATCAATATAGGCCTAAAAGTTATCCATTATTGATATATTTTCATGAAAAGGTGTTGGGGGGGATAATAGATAAAACTAATAAAACTATTATAGTTTTAATTTTAAGCTAGATCTATACAATAAGAAAAGAGTTATATATACTATATTACTATATTAATATTATTTGTTGTGTTAAAGTATAATTATTAGATCTAGACTAGAACTATGGCATGATTAACTTGATTAAGTGTGTTTCACTCAACTAAGTGAATGAGAAGATAAGATGCAATGAAATCTGACAAAGTCTGGGTCACATCATTATCATCTCAATCAGTGAGACAGACTTGTGACGAGTTGTCTAATCATAATCATATGAATATATAATATAAATCTAGATCTATATAGATCTAATTAAAAGAAATTAAGAATTTCTATAGTATAATATAAATTATAAATCAAATAAGAACATAAAACTAAAATTATGTTATTTAACCTTAAATTGGTTAGGCCAATCATAGAATATGCATCCTCTGTTTGGAACCCCCTCGACTCAAGATAAAGTCCAAGATCATCATGAAACAATTAAAGTCAAGAATCAAGATGTGATTGTGATAAAATCTTTCTGACGCTCTGACTCTGTCTGAATCACACTCACACTACAACTACTCACAGTCCCAGTCAGTGGTCACAACAAGGGTCGCAGACACAAATCTCGAAGTTATAACATAGATTAAATTATTACATTTAAAATTTAATCTAAATCTAGCCT
>JADKLZ010078215.1:0-25419 GCA_021533235.1 Biomphalaria straminea | reverse complement strand
ATAAATTAGATATAATACTTAGCTATTTTAGATTTTATAAATTAGATGTAATACTTATCTATTAATTATGATATAAAATTCCTAGTTACATTGAACATGAATTTACCTCATTCTGACCTGGTTAAAACTTTTTAATTACTAATGTGCTCTTGGAATTTCAATGCAAGTTACATTTTTAAAAAAAAATGAACACGAGAGTTGAGAGTTACAAATATTTTATCCTAAAGCATCACCAGTGTGACGTTATAGTTCAAGTTTAAATGACCTTGGGCGCCCCCCTCCCAGGACCACTAACAATAGCTATTCACTGAAACAAATGTATTTTTTTTTGTATTGTCATAATAGAAACCTCCAGACTGGGTCAAGTGTTGGAAGCAAAAAAAATCTTGAAAAATGTCATCAAAATAATAGAACCATCGATGCATAATTCAATGTGTGGCAAACGACAATATTTTTATTAGTTATCTATTCACACGTTTGATGAAGTCATCCTATACTCTTTAGTTTTACAATCCACTTCAGAGGAGCTTGTATATGCCATGCACAAAATGTGTGTTCACAGTTTTTGTTGGGTACACATTTTTCTTTACAAATATTGTCATAATGACAAATATTGTCATTAATAATAATAGCAACAGATGTTCATTTTTTATGTATTTATTTCTTGTATTTTGTATGTAGATTTATAAGAATGTACTATTGTTAGATTAGGGTATTTGTATTAAAAAGGAATTAACAAAAATAACACCTGAGCTCATGAGAAATTATGGGATCAAGACTAAAATTGAATTTGTTGAAATATCAAATATGAACTACTTTATCACAGTTTTTTATTCCATTTTTGTGAATTTCATTCTAAACATAAACATCTATTCTACAATGTAACAATAACCAACATTAATAATGAATAAATAGCAAGATATTTAGTTAATTATATTTTATAGCTCAAATATGTGAATATAAAGCAAGATTTTTTATACATGCCTTGAGACCTAACTTGTTAGCCCTTAATGACTTATCGCAATGTTTCTCAAACTGTGTTACACTGAACACTAGCCCTGAAAAGGTGTCTATAAAATGATTAGGCAAAGTAGGAAATGTAGAATCATTTCTTACTTTGCCTAAAAAAAATTATCTTATGTTGAGAAAAATGCTGTGAGACCCACTGAGGCTTACAAGAAACATTCAAACCCATAATTGCTAATAAAAGAGATAAAGCCTCACAAAGGAGGACAGAAAATAAAAGCTTTTTTTTTTTCAATGTTCAAATATGTGACAAAAAATGAATTGTACTAAAGCCTTGTTTAACAAGATAAATTAAATATGTATTCCACTATCATCACAACAAAATGTGTTATCAGCTTTATCAATATCTAGTCAAGTGATTCCTTCTTAGTAGTCATTTTGCCTTGGTTACATACTAGACCTATTTTCTCTCACCTCAATATGAAACATCTTTTGTATCTACTTTTGACCTAGTACAATGAAGTTGTACAAAGCATGCACACTTAGGCAGTCATAATTAAACATGCTCCACACTTTATTGAGGAAGACTACATTATTTACATTAAAGGCAAATAGAAATTTTAATCCAAGAAATTTATATTATTAATAAAATACTTTAAATCATCATTTACCATATTGCCTAAAGCAGTTGTAGTCAATCTATACAATGCCTAGGCAAAGTAGGCAATGGAGAAATTATTTCTCACCTTGCCTGGAAGTTACTATGCCAGTAGGCCTAACATATGTATACTTACTATGCCAGTAGGCCTAACATATGTACACATCTTTTTTTTTAAACAAAAACAAAATGATTCATATCAAGTGATGTTATCCATTTGTTTCATGAATCAGTCATCCAGAACACTGTCCAGCCAGTCCTCTAAACTGTCTTCTACTTTAGATGATACTTTGAGTGGTGCTAAAGAAAGTATTTGAAAAACAAAAAATCTTAAGTTTTTGTGAAAAATTTTTTTACAACAAATACAATTCTAATAAAATAATATTTCTTAGCAGTTTAACTGTTTTAAATGAACATTTTTTAAACAATTAGATTTTTTTTAATCGGTAAGATGAATAATTTTATAATTGTATAAATTTTTAAAAATAATTTTATAAATGTATAACTTTTTTCTTTTTAAACCAATAAATAATCATTTGATTTTCTTCCTACTGTATAAACTAAGGACAAAGAGTTTACTATATTGAGCTGATATATAAACACAATAGCTTAATTTTGCTAACTATTACTGCATTAACTTTAAGCTTCAAAATTTTTGTTGTATATACAAATCTTCATATTTAAATAGTTACTTTTTTTTTTATTTTATAAGATTAGAGAAAATTGATTTTTGCAAAAAAAGATACAATTTTAAAACATAAAAATTTACCTGGTGTTAAATGTGTAGTGTCTACAATATTTGATAATTTACTTGTAAGAGATGTATTCAACATATTCTGCTCCTCCAATGTTGTTGTATTCGCCCTAGAGTCACCAAGTAGTAGATCTAAATCCTCATCTTCTAGTCTCAGTCTGTCTACGGCAGCTTTTTTGTCCACAACCTCATTACAAGTAAAATTAATTGATGGCTCAAGTGTCACTTTGTTTTCTGTTGTAGGCCTCTTTACATGTGGCTTGGGTACTGTCTTAAGTAAAGTTGTACTTTCTAATGAACTCGAACTGGAAACAGGATGCTCAATCTTGTGCAGGTTTGTGGCAGGAGCATGGTTTGTCCTATTTGTTTCATCATGCAAGCCTTTAGTCTCATGTGTATCATGTGACAATACACCTACTGCATTTCTTTTGGCCTCTTCAATCATTTCTTCCACCTGAGACGGCTGCAAATAAAGAGGTGTATTTTTATTAATATTGTAAACAAGTTTTATTTGTGGTCTGGCATGATGCCAGGTGGCCCTAGCAATAATAATGATGTTATATCCATCTGATACATAACCTTACTACCATACTTTGAAGGCTGAAAAATGCCATGCATGCTCTAGTTATTTCTTTTCTTATTAAGTAGTGGTACATATTTTGCATTTAGAATGGAAATGAAAGATTTTTTCTCCATTTTAAAACTCAAAAAGTTGTAAAGTAGGAAAGACAATGTTAATAAAACTGTAATTTCTTACTGTAAATATATCAGAGCTGATTCCTAGAACTTTGTGAACTGGAATGCAGGACAAATATTGAGACAGTTGAGATGAATCTATGTTTAGAATTTGATGTGAGCTTCTCAAGTCATCAGCAACCACATCTTGTTCCCATTCCAATTCATCTTTGAAACGGAAATGTGATAAAGCTTTCCCTGAAACCAATAGCAATAATAAATTATGTCTGGCTGTGTGTAATGATGTTACACTATTAAAACTATATGAAATGTGTATATATGTTTGTCAAATGCTAAAGCATCTTCATACAGTGAAATAGAAAAATAAAACTATATTAAATTGTTATATTCATGTGTCCAATTATCACACATTTGAATGTGAAAAAAAAAAGAACAGACAATAAAAAAAAAAGGGGGAATTTCTAAGACTTCTATAATTAAATAGCATCAACATAGTAAAAGTAAGTTTATGGATTTTAGTTAAAGCTTTGGGTAGTAATGTTGTTTTTTTTTGGTTTTAATGAACATCCACATCATTATACTACTACAAAAGACAAAGGATTGATTAATGTTGTGTGATATTAAACAGAACTCTGGAGCTTTCTGTCAAAGAAAACTATCAAAGGTGTCACTGTCCATAAAATGGATGGCTATTTGACCATCTGGTATATGCTCTGGACTGATGTTTGGTAGTCCCAGGTTTGAGTCCTCTCTTGTTGTCTTGTGGGAGGTTTGGGCTAGGATGTAATTATCTTCATAATCTGATTTTACATACATTTTAACAATGTCACAACTCATAGTGGTGATAAATATAGAAGTGTTATCCATGGTGAAATTATCTGAATTGGGCCCAACAAGCTCTGGTAATAATAAAAAAAAAATAAGTGGGTATTCAGCTTTAAAGGTCAAAAAGATAGTTTTGAACTAAAGGTCAACTAATCCACTAGAGTAGAAGCATGATAAGGAGCTAAACTAGAAGTAGCAGAGACCTTGATTAAAAAAAAACTCAACCACAAAAATCAGAAATTGGTACTGGTAACAAAAACTTGACAGTTTTCATTCAAGGTTTCATCATTGTATCTTTAAAATAAAATATTTTTTTAAGAAATCTGAATTTTTTTTTTTTAAATCTATCCTTAATTAAAATTATCTGAGCAATATCTATGTCAAATCTCATAATTTTTGTTCACTTTGATTCATATAAAATCATTAAGTAATTTACTTGATTTGATTACAACAAGCTGTCAGAGCTGTTAAATTTGTATACAAATATTGATTATTGTACACTTGTTCAAAATGAAAAGTAAAGATGGGGACGTAAACTTTTAAGACTCAGATGATGTGAAGACCATGTGTTTCCATGAAGGACTGTTAGTAATGGTGTCATGTGGCCAACATAGCTACCAATTGACATTATTTTCAAGTTGGGTGGACTTAGGAGTATCTTCAGTGATGGGAACAGACTCTACAAAAATTTTAGGAAATTTTTGAAATTGTGTTAACTTTCTTTCCCCCCCCCCCTGTTTTCATTCGTTGGTGTGATAGATTGTAAAGGCTAAGACTGCTTTATTGATCCTTACAGAAATCTGTTGTGATTACAAGGACTCTTTTCTCATATAAAGACAACACAACAGAAACATACACATAAATACAACAGACACAACATACACAAAATCATGCATTGATCAAATCAATTATTGACAACATCCCACCCAGAACAGAATAATGTCATAAGCTGAGTGGTATGTCCAGAGAAAATGTAATGAAAGTTATATTTTAATCAGGTAACAACTTGACTGTCATCCCAAAACCTCAAACAAACATTTTTGTTCAAAGATGTATTAAAGAACATTACAAATGGTTAGTATTTCATTGTTTTAAAATAAGAAACCTTCTTAGAAATGCCTTCATAATATGTATTCTCTCTCTGTTACGTAAAGGTATACTCTTAGTTCCTATGTGTATCTCATAGGCTAGATACTAGAGTAATGGTGGGCATTTGTTTTATTCTTTTATTTACTAAACTAAAAAACCTCATCAATAGAGCCTGTTGTATATATAAACCTATTTCAACTATTTGTATATTTAATTGGCATTTGGTTAATAAATAATGACATTTGGAGAGGGGGATATTAGACCTATTTGCATTTTTTTTCAAGCGGAATTTCTTTTTTCAACTAGATCTATAGGCTTTGTAGTTTCCATGGCTTTCACGACCAAAATAACTTTGACAGACTTTTCACAGCTGTGTGGGTAATATTTTTATTAAATCTACAGTAGATCTAGACTCTAGATCCAGGTTACCATAATTCGTGAACTTTTCACGGCTGTGTGCGAATTAGGCTATCTTCACTGAATCTATCGTAGATCTAGAATCTGTAATAGAATCTATAGATTTTAACAATCAATCACTAAAATTCGCGGACTATTCACGGCTCCACAGGGTTAGTAATTATGTTCACTAGATTCTAGTGATTTAGCGTAAATCTAGAGTCTATATCTAAGTCACTAAATTCGCTTACTTTTCGTGGCTCTCTGCGAATTATCTTCACTGACTCTACAGTAAATCTAAATTCTAGATCTACATCACTAAATTTGAGGACTTTTCACTGCTGTGTGCGAATTTATCTTTACTGACTCTACCGTAAATCTAGAGTCTAGAGCTAAGTCACTAAATTCGCTGACTTTTCACGGCTGTGTGCGATTTTATCCTTACTGACTCTACAATAGTAAATTTCATAAAACTAGAGTTTAGATCAAGGTTTTTTCGCCGTTTTTTTAACTTTACACTAGCCTTTAAATTTTATAATGAAATTTGTTTTCCAAGTTTTCAAGGTGGCTACGAACCATGAAAAGTATTCAAATTAAAGAAACTAGATATCTTATGTAGAATTAGAATATATCTATCTAGACTGATACAAACCACTTAAGTCACTCTAATCTACACTGAGATCAACAAGATCATGCGAGTTATCTTTTAAAAATGGAACTTATAACTGTGTCAAAAGACCGGTCGCATTTTTCCGAAAATGGAAAAACACTAAAATTGGATTTTTTTTTCATTTAAAAAAATTGGATTTTTTTTTCTGAAAACAAATGGGAAAATTTCGGATTTTTTTCCTTGAAAATCGGATCAGAATAAATTTTCGGAATTCCGAAAATTTTCAGAAAATTCCTATCACTGTATCTTAAAAAAAAAATCCAGAAATTCTAAATCCTATTCTTCACAAGATTAAAAATTGAGACCCCTCAGTTGAGATGCCAAGCACTTACCAATCAGCTATCATGTATTATTACCACCATTTTCTTTGATAGGTAATAATGACAAACTTTTATATCTTTTTTTTAACGTCAAACCAAAACATAGAGCTTAGTATTTTCTTCAAGTTTCTTTATCATATAAATTACAGATGTTACTTCAAAACAGAAGATAATTACTCCTTTGTAAAAAGACCCTTCAAACTAAAATGTCACCAGCACTGTCGTTAATTTGAATTCGCTCCAAACATTTATTTGTCCTGCCCTAATTCCATTTTACAATCAAAGTGATACTATAGTATATAGCTCAATATTTATTGATGAAGTATTCAACAACACTAAAGTGCAAAATCTTGTTAAAATTAAAGAAAGATATTTCTGATAAACAATTACATACTGTATTAATCTTTACCAGCCAAATAATCTGTACTAGTATGTTTCTTTTACCTGTCATGCTTATAAGCTTGTCAAACTTCTCTCCTCTAGATGTCACATGTTCCTCCTCAGCACTTGGATCCAATTCATACTTCTGCCAATTACTCTCAATCTGACGCCTTCTATAAGTCTTTTTACTTTTCCTAACTTCTGCATTCTGGAAACAAAGTTCTATTTCTTAGTATAAATAAAGAAGAAAACAAATAATTTTATAGTATTAGCTTTAAGTATAATTATATATATTATTATGTAGTCAACACAAAAAGTATAGATAGTATGGGAAGAAGACAGGGGCTTATCTTATCTTATACAATACAGACGTTACTTCAAAAAAGAAGATGATTACGTCCTACGCGTCATGCATTCAGTCATGCATATTAACCAATGACATAAATTCTGCCAAGTTTCTAAAATAGAGTGCTCTAATTGTAAGCCCTAAATTATAAGATAAGGTCTGCTTGTGTTAACCTAATCAAACATGTCCATTTGAGACTTACAATATTGAAGTCATTCATTTACCTCTTCTTCTGAATCAGATGAAGTAGAAGAGCCTGATAAGGAGTAGGATTTTATACTTTTTTCTCGTGATGCAGTCTCTGTCTTTTTAATTGCTATCTGTGTTTGTTGGGCATTTGTGTCCGTTTTTTTATTGACAGTATTGTGTTTATGTTTGCCTTTCTTTTTATCATCGGAATCTTTGTTTTTGAGACTTTTGTCAACGTTCGATGCGCCAGTTATGCCGTGTTTCCTTTTATATGCTTCGTTTTTCTTTCTTTTATGTTCGTCAGGTCTCATTGTCTTAGTAAATTAGTACAGACACAGTAAGGCAAGAGTGGTCTGTAGATCTGGATCTAGATTAGATTTTCTATTATCTGGATTGGGAAGTGCCAACGATACAAATCAGGGTAACAAGTACTAAGTAGATCTATCAATCCTAGTCTTAGAGTTTATTTAGAGTAAACAGTAGATCTACACAGATTGGCGAGAATTATCTCCCTCTTTCATGTTATAAAAACTGATGCTTGCTTAATATTTCGATTCATATACTAAATACACTTTAAAATATCTTGACCTACGACCCTATGTCACAAGATCCCCAGACCTTATTATAGGGTTCGAAACTCGGCAAAGACTAGGATTTTGATTTTTTGGGAATTTTTAGGGCGCCCCTGAGTCCACCCAACACTAACTCTATTGAGTACCGGAGTTAAGTTGGAAAAGTAAAGGCGGTTGGTTGGTCGTTGTACTGGCTATATGACACCCTCATTAACATTAACCATTGGCAAAAGAAACAGATTACCTCATCTGCCCTATAGTCTAGATAGATCTCAAGGTCTGAAAGGGGAACTTTACTTACTTTTTATCGTTATAACTAGGGGTGTACCGGATAGTCGCTCCGGCTCCGGCTCCGGCCGAATATTCGGCACTTTTTCACTATCCGGCACTATTCGGCTCCGGTCGAATATCACTACCGGATAGTAAACCGGATAGTAAAAACTACAGCTTAGTACCTGTATTTCTTTTAATATTGTTAGGCTCCTCCACGCGCTAAGTCTTTTCCAGATACGCCATTCGGAGGTAACACTTAAATATCGAAACAACACAGGCGAAAGACAAACAATATAAAGGTGTCGACGCTGATAAACGATGTCCAACAAGAAGTTTAAACTAAATCTCCATGTATAAAAATATACAAATATTCACAAAGTGGACATGATTAAATAATGTCAGTTCTGAAATACATTTATTTTTTTCGTTTCAAATAAAAAAAAAATTGTTTTTTTTTAAAACAATAAACAATGACTATGCACCAAATCTTATTTAGTACAAAGATAAGGCGTGTTAATCTAAATAGAAATAAAACTGCACATTGTAAGATCGCATTACATACATAGCAGCGATGTCTGGCACATTTTTAAAGCTTGTTTTGACCTTTGAGTGTTCTAGTAAACATGTAATATTCATTAACTACGTCACGCTGATAATCTGTCTAGATGTGCGGGTATATCTTCAGAGGTAGAGATGAGCATTCCCCACCTCCTTTTGTTTGTTAGTCCATAACATTGAGATCACAGATAGGCAGCTGACCACATTATGCCAGATGTCAACGTGTTGACACTGTCTGGAGGTCAATCTTAAGAGGGAACTAAGTTTGTTTACTTGAAGAAGAATTTTTATTAGGGGGCGGGACTACAAGCCATCTCTCTATAAGGTTAATCTGGTTTGGGTTTGTTTATTATGAGATAGGTTGTCAATCAAAGAGTGAAAGGACCACAAGCCACACCTTTTATACTATTGGCCGGGTAATAAGTTTGTTTACTTTGAGTCTTAGGAGGCTGGACTACAAGCCAAACAGACACTGACCAGTGGTATCTTTAAGGGAGGGCTCAAGAGACTCAACACCCTTAACTTCTTATTTGTTTAACCCATGACAATGTATTGATAGACATTGACCATTCTTAAGCCAGAATGGATTAACGCAAATTGTTAAGATATATTGACATTGTCTATAGGTCAACAGATGATAACACTAAGTTTGTTTACTTGGAGAGAAATGTATGGGTGTATGTAGTTTTTTCCTAGTCTTAAAACCTTTAGAAAGAAAGCTAATTTCATTGCTTAATCCCATTGACTTAATATATAGGTCATAAAGGAAAACCTTACAGTAAAATTTAACATCACAGAAAATAAATTGATCGCAAAAAATGTATTGATCTAAAGCACCATAATATGCTGGAATGTTAAGAAACACTTCACCTCTGTAACTAGTGTACGGATAATTTAGCCTATCTATTTGCTTGACTGACCATGCCAATGTGTTATTTTTTTTTTTGCCTGCACACTTAACACTATTGCGTATGCCCAAAGGAAAAAAGAAAACGCGTGAAGGTCAACAGAATCATCTATACACACTACAATAGGACAACATGTGTAGGTTCACTACAACCAGGTTGTTTAAATCAATCGAACACAAAATCCATTTATGTTTTTTTTTTTGGTAGGTAAACTTGGAGTGAGTTTTTGTCTATATTTGGTTTCCTAATGCTCTTTGATCTATTTATCAGTAGATCTAAACATCAATAATGTAGGTGTAATGGATGTTCCTGCTGTTAATAAAATATCTTTTGCCGCAAACGGATTAATAAATATATGACCTACTACGCTTCAGATTCCAACTATTAACTAACAGCTATCAGTAGTAAGTTCTTGAAACCAGAACCAGAAACAGTCTTTGGACTTAAAAATACAAGTCTGATGACCGATTGTTGGTCGAAATTCTTGAACACATACATTCAACCACCATACAAGCCAGATGAGAGATTTACATTAGTAACTAGTAAAATATATACTAACATATTTTACAGTGACCCTCCAACACACAGCCTATATGGTTGGTGGCTTCGTACATACACACAGACACGCTCATGCTATTCTTGATGATGCTACACAGATTAATTTATGTTTATAAATACTATTAATCTTTAATAAATCAATCAGTAACAGAGTTTAAAACAATAAGGTATATAAAAGGAAAAAAAATAATACCAACAAATATAGGTATGTTATATAACAGTTTCGTAAAATGTTCAGCAATACAAGTTATTTACAAGATACTTAGGTATTCGGCTCCGGCTCCGGCTCCGGCCGAATATCAAATTTCATTATCCGGTCATATCCGGCTCCGGCCGGATATCAAAAAGTACTATCCGGTACACCCCTAGTTATAACCCACAGACTTACATTTTTGCACCTCTATAGGCCTACTCATGGATCTAGTAATGCCGGCCTAAGACATAGGCAAATTAGGTATAGGCTGGCATAGCTACCTATATTAGGACCTCCGGTTGGTGGGGCCTCACACAAAACTCGTCTACTCGATACAATTTTGTATAGAAAAAAAAAAGAGCATAACTTGTTATTGTACACTAAGTTTTTAATAAATTGCGTAATTTTGTGATTTTCTTATATTAGCGCTGTTTATTTTTCTATTTCATTTGGGACCACCAAATTCACTTCGCATAGGGCCTCTCATATAGCTATGGCCAGTCCTGCTTTTATTATTCTACTACAGAAAAAAAAAATAAAAGAGAACAAGCTATCCTAGATTTTCCTAACTCTAGCTTTGCTCTAGTTTAGTAATTCTCATGAAATTTGGTAACTGATCCGTGGAATCGGGTGATTATTATTTATTTTTTGTTTAAGCCTTCCACTCTCTTCTACTTGGGCTACCTTCATGGAATTTGGTGACTAGTTTTTTATATTTTTTTTTATTTTAGGGAGATTGTTTGACTTCGTTCAATTACTGCATCTGTAAGATCAAGGATTAAAATTCAGACACTGAAAATGTGCCTCATTTAAAGGCAGTTTTCTGTCCTACTTGGATGAAAAATATACTATTTCTCTTTCGTACCAACTTACAACACTTATTTTGCATTGTCTTTTGTGAATGCAGAAGATAGCCAATTTGTTTATTCAGAGATATGTAACATTGTATTGAAAATCAAATCTTTTTTTCAACGCATCAGTTAGTTTCAAAGCGCTCAGGTAGTGCACATGTAGACAGTTTAAATTGTTGATTCTTCAAGTCTAGCGTCTTTTCAAAATTAGTATACCCTAAAGTTGACCCTGAATCATATGATTTACGTGTAGCTGTTGACAGGGCCGGTCCTACAGATTGAGGGGCCCTATGCGAAACGGATAGCTCAGGGCCTAGTCTATGTAGGGATAAAATAAATGTGTCTTTGAATGTTATTCTTACTTTACTAAATACAAAATCATTGTCAAATGATCTTTATGAGCCATGTACAGTAGATAGTAGTTTTCTAACTAAAAGCCGATGAATATTCAGATCTGCATTTTAGATTTACTATTGACGAGCAAACTATCGCTTTTGTTGTTTTTTTATCGCGAGTAGGATTAGCGTTTTCCTTATTGAATGACATCCCTATGAAAGTGCGGGGCCCACTGCGGTCGCATAGGTTGCAGTGGCCTAAGACCGGCCCTGGCTGTTGACTCCACTGTCTTTTGCTGATAATAATGACATGAGACATGCTGCATGAGTTTGAAAAATACTTGGCACAGCCTGTGACTGTAATGTATTCAAAGTTTGGGGGGGGGGAAAATATTTTGAAAATTAATATTCAACAATGGTATTGATTGCTAAAAAGTTGTTTGTGTTTCTGCCACATGCCAGTAAATGGTAGTCTTCATTGTATGGAGCTTCGTTATGTTTAAAATAGTTGTAATTTGAACGGAACATATTATTTTTGTCACCCATGTTGGAAGGCCTGCAATGCTATACTTTTCTGACCCATGTACTTTAGAAGTCCCCACAATGTTGTTGTTTTTTATCTTTCATCCTTTTTTCAAATGGTCCACAATTCCCTAATTTAGTTATTGCATCTGTTCACTCACTTCTTTGGCTTATCGTTTTTAGACCAAAAACAAACAAAAAATTAATTTAAAAAAAAACAAAGTTAATCTAAGACAATGAACCGCTAATTATTACTGCTATCTATCTGAAAATGGCAGAGTTTAGCTCCCTTTCTGTCATATAAAACGAAATTAATTAGTACCAGTTGGTTAATTACACTTATTTCGATACAAAACAAATTAATCCTCAACATTTAATAATTTATTTATTTTTCATTCTTGTCTTGTCAGGTACAGTGAATCAGCGTGCATAATTTCAACTTGATCCGAGAATGGGAAATGGGACCAAAAAAAATGTACCATACATAATGAGTTGATATAAACCCCTACAGTCTCTGGTTCCCAGCAGTATCACACCTTTCCCTTGCAATATATGATTTTTGTTTTCTCCTCCTCCACCAACCAAAAACATTATGGCACTCACATTCTTCAGTGGAAAGTGACACATGACTATGTCCTCCATCACATTTTTTGTTTGCTTCTTCCAATAGAACAACCCCGCCACACACACACACACGCAAATAAACAAACTACAACCTTTTTACAGTTGAATTCAAAAAACACATATTCATAACTTCTGGATACTTTGATCTGAGCTTCCTCAAATTATTATTTTGTACACTATTATAATGACTTGACCTAACTTTCTTATAAAACCATCCTCCAATGGATCAGCCTCCCCTAGAGTCCTAGCCCACCAAGTTTTTGGTCCTTGAATTCTAGATATCACTCCTCTTGTTAGTTTTACCAGAAACTTTTTTTTTAAATCATTAAATCATAATTTGAGGTCAGCAATGCACAATATTTAGCACAGCTAACATATAGTTTCAGGCCTTTAAGAAAAAAGGTTGCATTTTCCAAAGCCCCCTAGTAATTGTCCTTTGTCACCCATGCTATTTTTGTTTTGTTTGTTTAACATTGTGTTCTCTGAAAAAGGGAGATATCAAAAGCCTCCTTAGAAGTAAGTTAGAGTTGGCCTCCTTCAGTCATAGAGCGACTATGGTTCACCTCGAACAAGGGAGATGAAAGCTTGGGTTCATTTATGGTCGGAACTATGTCGCCCACACAGCAATTTCCCCCTCTCCAGGCAGCTGATGTAACCATAGGAAGGGAATATCCAATACAGTATGGGATCAGTAGCACCATAGGCTTTGCCAGTGTGTAGCAAAGTGTGCCACAAAGCTGGCTGAACTCAGAGCAGCCCTAAAGATCCCAAAATAAAAAAGCCCTGTCTTCATCAGGATTTGAACCCATAGCACTCTGTGACAAAGAAAATGAAGACAAATTATTTAATACAACAAGATCTAATTAAGCAAAGTTAGTTAAACACAGTTTACTTAATACACTTTAACATAATACTATTAGTCGAATACTTCAAAGAGTTCACAAATTACTGGCTGCATATAAGTACATTATTAAAGGACAAGCTAAACTTCATTAGTTTAATAAAAATGAAATCTTTTTTGTTACAATGTTAGGTTAGGGGGATTTAGTTTACATAAACTTTATACGGTAATTGATGCATTTTTGTTGATTCTAATTCTAAATTTAGGATTAATTTATTATTACATCAGTCCAAACAAATAGTTTGTACTTAGGGCTAGGGCACTGTTCAATTAATCTAAACATAGTGTTCTGTTGCTTACCTTTTTATTTTCTATTTTAAGGACAAACTCTAAATTGTTAACAAGCTTGTATAATTAAAAAAAAAATCTTTCAATGGCATGACTATGTTTAAAAAATAATTCAAAATAAATAACAAAACAATATGAGGATGAAATAATTACATTTTTTTATATCTGTTGTGATGGGTTTTTTTTTTCACTTAAAAATAAAACCAATGGTTTGTATGACCACTTTATTTCTCTGTTAATTTTTTAAAATAAAGCTACATATAGAGAAGTTACCAATATTTATCATACACATTTGCATTTAATAGAAAATAAAGTATATTAAAGTAATGTAAGAAAAAAAATTACAAAACATTTCCTATTAAATTTAAAAATATAAAACTAGCATAACAAATTACATAACTACTTACTTTCTAACATGATTGTCATGTTTTCAAAAGCTAATGTAATATTGTGTGTGTATAAATAATAATAATTTTTATAGTCCTTATGGAAATTTGTCTTTGTAATTTGCATTACACTAAACAAAATAGCATTATAACTAAAAGAAACCAAAATGTACATTCACACCAGACTCACTCATAATTTGCATGTGAAAAGTTTATATCAGATTGTTTGTATTTAATGATTTGATTGCCAGGGGAACAAAAGAGATTTTGTGTCTGTTTGTCTTTGCTATTGGTGTCTTGTATCACTTTTGTGATGGTAAAATCACAAAATCCTGACCCAAAGGGTGATTTTTTTAAAAATTGTTTTTTACACAGGCAAGTATGTTTGTAAGTTAGGGTAAAAAGCAATCATAAACATACCTTATAAAAGATTTCCAGTAAAAAGAAATGACATGAATATCAATGCTAATACATTAATTTATTTATTTCTCTTTTTTTTCATTAACATACTATTAGTAAATATGGTTTACTAAAGGCTGTAATAAAAACAGTAAAAACAAAAGCTTGAGATATTGTACATCAATTTAAAATCTTAAATTTCAACTTCATTATTTCTTTTTTCTCCTGTTTTTCTTTTTGTCAAATTCATTGGCGATATCTTCAGCTGTTACAATGCCAGATTGTGATGCCAGTTCTCCTGTTACTTCTAGAAATCCTGTTTCAATATTTAGGGGAACTCCATCTTGTAAAAGCTGAAAAAAAAAAAGGAAAGACAGTTAACTTAAATCAAAATTCAGCGATATTTTCAGCAGTTGCAATGCTAGATTGGGATGCCATTTCTTCTGTTTCAATTTTAAGGGGAATTCCATCTTGTAAAAGCTGAAATAAAAAGGAAAGGAAAGACTCTTAACGTTAGGTTCATAAGCAGCAAATTATTAGAGAGGAGAGAAGGGATGAGAGACAGAGAATCCATAGACCTTATTTCACAATGACAGGAAAAGTATGTAAATAAATTTAGAAAAAAAAAGATTAGTAAGAAAAAAAGAAAAGTTAAAATAAAAAATATCCTGTTTCACTAAACTAACTTGCTGCTTAAATAAACTGAAATTGCCATTTAACTAGACTAAAATTGCATTTAGCTACTCTAAAATAGCTTTTTAACTAAACTAAAATTGCTGTTTAAATTAAATTAAAAAAAAAAAAGTTTTATGTAAATAAAAAAAAAAACTGATTAAAAGAATAATTATTAGGCAAAATGAATAACACACAGTTTATGAACTGAAAACTTAAACTCAAAGTAACTATAGCAACTGCCAACAATGTAAATTGAAACTGTCACCTTTTCTCCTGTATTTCTGTTCATAACTTTGTCAAAATAAGCTGGTGGAATGACTTTATCTCTGTTACCGGGAGAAAGTATCACTTTATTTGGAGACAGAAAAAACTCTATGCCATCTGTAAAATAACAATAATAGTTTTCTATTCAAATGCTTTAGTATGGTCAAATTAAAATGAGTTGTTTTTTTAATTAACTATAACTAGGACAAATTATAAAATAATTTGAAAACTTAAAAAAAAATAAAACAAGTTGTATGGCATTGTTTACCTTGCATAGCCTTTTGTAAATTTAAATAAATTAGAACTGTGCAGGAATTTCTCATACCTAAAATAAATCAAATTTTAAAATGTTAAATGTGTTTTGAAACATTGGCTATATACAATGGTTCTAAGAAGTAAAAAAAAAAAAAAAATATGGATGAAAAAAAAAAGGGAAACAAAAAAAGAATCATCATGAGGATCATCAAGAAAGAAAGAAAGAAGAGTGCTAAACTGTCAATACTGTTACACCAAAGATACAGTATTTTGTTATAGAAGTTACTCACTGGGGGGCGCAACAAGTTTGTTTTTTCTAAAGATTTTAAAGCAGCATACAAACTCTTTATTTGGCTTATCAGACATCTTGTTACTTATTTATAGCTTATACCAGAAATCCCTCCATTTTATGTCTTCATTGCGTTTTAATGATTTCAAATGGAAGCATGTTATTAACCCTAGCCAAACCAAAAAAATTTGTGAATTTCACAGTTATCTACTTTTGGAAATCTATGCAGGTTAGAAAAACAAAATACAAGTAATGAATAAACCTTAGCCCAAGCTATAATAATAAATATAATGATATAATTATTTTCTTCTTTTAAAGAACCTCTGAAAGTTATAAGACAACTTACACAATAGCTTGAACTTTATATTAAACGCAGTATGTAGTATAAACAGGCACTAATGTTTCTCTGAATACAATGATTCAATATAATAAAATTAAAATCTAAACTGCTATATTGATGTATCTAGGAATCTCCCATTTCACTCCTGCTGTCATCCTCCAAAACTGCTCTCTTTACCAAGAGGCCTGTACAAGAAACTGGTCCCAAAACACCCCAATAGAAAAAAAACTATATGGAGGGCTCCCTGATTTGGAAGCCACTGCGCAGTTCATCTCATGTATTGCTCTAGTCATCTGAACACTCCATCATAAAAAATGAGAACGAAGAAGAAGAAGACCCCTGCTGTATATAATCCATGTCATGTGACAAGTAATTTTTACAAGAGGTAAAGGGAAATTTGAGTTAAAATGAGCAGGGCATTTTAATTAGTCCCCATCAGACATATCGTGAAAGATTAAGATAGACTAATGGAGAAAGGTTAAGTAAAGATAAAGGAAGTATGCAAGCTTCAGAAACTTTGAGCCATCATATTCCCTGTCCCAGTCCAATGCACAAGTTGGCTAGTAGATAAGACAAGTCAGTAATATAATATTAATAATATAAGCTTTATTATCCATAAGGAAATTTGTCTGCTGATCTGTGTATTACACCAAACAATACATTATGGCTATAGAAAAACACAATATACATTCACAAATTCACACCAAACTCACTCATAATTTACATGTGAAATGTTTATACCAGATAGATGAATTGTATTTAATGATTTCATTGCCGGGGGAACAAAAGAGTTTTTGTGTCAGTTTGTCTTTAGCTATCTGTGTCTTCTATCTCTTTTAAGATGGTAAAACCACAAAGTCCTGATCCAAAACGGGGATTTTTTTATTACTAAAATCTTTTTAGCTTTCTTATGAATGTTTTTCTCAAACAGCTGCCAAATGGGATTTGTTTGTTACCAGTGACCTAACCAGCACTGTCACAAATGAATGTGTGTATGAATGTATAATCTATTTTTACATATGCGCGAATGACCGGAAGTGTGTTAGTTGTCAGAAAGAGTTCAGCTTCTTGTGAGATGCCGTAATGATGATTAAAGTTTCTGTGTTAGATTGATCCAGTGTTATTTGTTTATTTCGCAAATCACAGCTGGACCAGGGACACCTAGACATAAGGTAGATTAAGGCGAGTCATACACATAAATAGAAATAAATATAAGGAGAGCTGTGATAAGCACTATTTAGGATTTTATTAAGTTTATGAAGTTTATTTTTAGGTGAATATTATTGTCTGTGTAAATGACCAGGTTAATAGGTCACATTTTGTATATGTGTAGAAACTTTCAGAAGTAATTGAAAAGCTATTTCTGTAAACAACTATGCTGGTCATCGAATGAAATTTCTAATGGTTAATAAAACTCAAGATAAGTCTTTTTAGGAGACTATAAAAAGAAAGGAAAGGTCATCATTAATAAGTCAATAGTTATTGATCATCAGAATTGTCTATGTTATTCATTATTTTTTGAGAGTCAAGTTATTTTATTATTCGTTTAATAAAAGTGCTGTATGTTTTATATAGCTGATCATTGCGAGAATTACTAATTTTATTGAATTGAGCTTGAAGCTAGTAGACTTAAGAAAAATATATTCTACACTGTGTTTCTCTCATGTTACATTTTTTGAGAGATAATAACACTACTCTCAAACAAAGCTTGACAATGCCTAAAGGGCATATCCATAGACATAAATAATTATAGCTCCTCCTTCGTGTTCGAAGATGAGCACATTTCTCACTTCCTATGGACTCGAAGATGGCTGTGTAGTCCAATCTTCGCTTTGAAAAGCCGGCCGCAAATGTGACATGGGTGAGTTTTGTCAGTTGCAGGTGGGCCTGCTTTTTCTCTCAGCTTTCTGTTGTTTCGGCGCTCTATCGCACTGGCCACTCTACTTGCTTCAAAACTTGAGACTCCGAGACTCACAGCTTCTCGCCATGCGGAACGATCTTGAGCTAGTGCTTCCCAGCCATGAATGTCGATACCGCATTCCTTGAGAGATCTCTTAAGGGTGTCTTTGTAGCGCTTGTATTGGCCGCCTTGAGAGCGCTTTCCAGTGCATAGCTCTCCATACAGAAGTCTCTTGGGAAGGCGATTTTCTGGCATGCGGACTACATGACCCGCCCATCGTAGTTGGGACCTTTTTACTGTCGCATTGATACTGTGCATGTTGGACAGCTTTAAAATTTCTGTGTCTGGTATGTGGTCAGACCAACGCACCTTATGGATACTCCTTAGACAGCGTAGGTGGAAGGAGTTTAGACTGGCCAATAAGAGAGTTTTATGAAACGAAAATTTGTGAATTGCAATTGTGTGTACTTTATTTTATGTCTATAAATTTTGTTTAATCTCTAAGACTGAAGATCATGCAATTATTAATGTTTTCATAATTCGGAAATCCGAATTCAATAGATATACATGTTTTCAAGTTACATGAAGTTACTTCCTTTTTCCAGTCTATATTTATTTATGTCTATGGGCATATCATTTGTTGGAGATTATTTTATATTTTTCTAGCACCAATTCTTTTCATGTGCACTATTTTTTCCAGCACACCTTAAATGTTGCATTGCTTTTTTTGATTTATGGAGCCTCTTTTATTATTCTGGATGTTGCTTTGCCAGCTCTTTAATGTTTCCTTTGTGGTTTGTTGGTTCACTCCTGTTTAGGTTGAGTGTTTAAATTATTACTGCATCTTGGAGTTATTTCACTGACATTGTGTGGTTGGCTCATTTTCCTATTTATCTTACTTGCATCTGTACAAGGGGGTAGAGATGGGATTGTAGATTGTGTCTACACTGGAGCCAGCTTTGGGCTAGTGTTGTATCATTTGTTGTCTAGATTGCCAAATATGTACAGATGTGTTGTGTTGGGTTTGTAAAACTGCAAGGTGCAGAATGCTTGAGTATTAATATACATACATAAATTACAATAACTGTGATATTATTCAACTGAATAATACTTATGTCATCATTTACTCATTTTAAATAACTTGATCCCATTAATATTATACTGATTTTGTGAACATCTCATAAATTATTTATTATTAAGCAAGTAGGTGTACATGGAATGTAAGGGGCCCAGACAGACAAGCCAAGGCTAAACAAAAAAAAACAACCCTGACACTATTTATATGTAACACTAGCATCTTGTTATATAATAAATTATTAACAATAGAAGTATAAAGTGATTAGAATCAATTAAGAGAGTGACTGATAAAAATGTGAAAATATGGTCCAGTCTTGAATGATAGAAAGAAAGATGAAACAAAAAAAAAAGTTACCACTAATAACTTCATGATGTCCAGGTTCACCAGGAGCAAAGTGAATATGCATCCTCCCCATTGGTTTCAGGCCCTGAAATGTAATTATTACATTTATACTCCTTGCAGAATATGCATTAATATTATAGCATGCTTAATGTATGTTTCTATTTTTCTTTATTATCTTTTTTTTTTGATAATTAAAAATACAAATATTTATTCCAAAGCTGACTTAGACATTATAATGTTTTTCTCCTTCCAAACATATCATGTTAGGGATTACATTGTAACCCAGTGTTTCTCAAACTTTGACCAGTAGCACCCAAACAAAAGAAAATGTGCACCCACCTAAGCTAGCTGGAGGAACGCTCCCACAATGAGGTCCAGGAAGGTTGTAAGGAAAGAATAGAAACTTACAGCCATGTAACACAATTCTGCACATATATTTACAATATGTTTGGAACTCAAATTGTCCCTTTAGTCTTTTTTTTTGTAATCTGAAGTTTCATAGACAATTTATAAGTGTTTTATAAAGGCTTTCTAGAAAAAAAAATTTTTTGGAGACATTAGTTGAAGAACCAGAAGATTTCCCCTCCACCTAGCAAGAGGGTCTGAGTGTGTAAGTTCTTAGCGGGTGTGGCATATTATTATTATTAATAGCAGAGCCCTGATAATTATTGTTTTCCTGCATTTTGAGCTTCTAAAATTCATCCTCCTGGAATCTAATATTCACTTTCCTCAGTAAGAAGAGTTCTTGTTAAAAAAAAAAGGTTGTCTTAAAAGGGTTAAAACAGACCACTACACATGTCAGATTTAGCCTAATAAAGAATAAAAATAATAATGCCTTTAGAAAATAAAAATTCAGCACCAAACCTCTTTTTCTATTTGTTTATAAGGTCGTAGATATGTTCCATGAACAACTATTGGATATTTTGTTGCATCTGTAATAGGCTGCAGTTCAAGATCTTCAACCTAAGACAAATAGTTAAAAAAAATGCAAGTTAAATTCCTGTGTCCATATTTATTTTATCTTTTTCTTTTTAGCATTTATATTTATATATTTTGTACATTACTGGTTCTCACACTTATTGACTGTGTCCAAATAGGATTTTTATCCAATTTAAATTACTTATTAATTGCATTTTATTTTTTTCTGATAAAATCAAGTTGTTCTTTTCTCACAAATATGGCTGCAAAAAAAAAGCATAATTTTATCTACTCTGCAACTTTTTCACAAGTCTGAAAATAGGACATCAGGACAAATATCATAATTCTGATTAGCAAGTAACTACTAAATAGCAACATGGCTTTCTTAATGATCTTGTAAATATACATCTTATAATTTATATATCATTCACCATCAAGTTCACACAACTAATAAATTTACCAGAGACAAATTCATGCAGAATAACAAAATTTGATGTTCAATCAATACAAACATATCTATTAATATATACAAACCTTGATGCTGTGTCCTTGATTAGCTTTTATCCTTAACTTTCCAGACTCTAAGTCTGTCTCTAATGTAAATCTTTTCTTATCATTGGTATCTACAACATGTTTTATTTCATCAACAGTTACAGAATGAAAATCCTGAAGTTGCAATATGTCATCAAGAAACAGGAATCCACCTGGAATAGAGACAAAATAATATTTTTGTTGGGAGCAGAAAGAACAAAGCTCTGCTGATATCAGCTATCAGTAAATAAATGACAAGGGTGTTCAGAGTTCTCTAGATACCAGGGCCAACTTTCTGATTTTTTTCCATCCTAAATTTTGTCCAACTTAATGCCAAAAATATGTTCCTATTAGTTGTTAGTGTCCCTCAATTATAGAAGTGTGTGTTCCAATACAACTTCAATAAAGCAAGTTTGCTACTTTAATAAGCATTGTTATCTTAGGGCTCATCATGTTATTATTCTAACTTTGAAATTTTGTATATAGAATTAGATTAGGGGATAAGCGGTAGAAAACGCATTTTTAAGACAGACATATAATGTGCTCAAATTAAGAAAGAATCAACCAAATGTTCTGCAAATATTTTGTAAACTTATAACAGTGTTATAATTAGTGCCTGCTTCACAAAACACATGCATATCTTTGCTTTCCCATTTAACAAGACTTTCTTCACCATAACAAGGACAAGGGACATGCAAAATGCATTTTTGCGTTACCTGTACTTTACTAGAAGCATCCAATGACACGTTCACAGTACAGTCATTTTGATTAATTCCTCCCTACCCTCATGCCTCAAACACATGAACATTTAGATTAGCTTCTCACCCATGCTTCAAAAACACACAAACAAATAGATAAGCTTCTCACCCCAATGCCTAAAGCACTTGGACATTTAGATTAACTTCCAACCCATGCCTCAAAACACATGGACATTTAGATTAACTCCTCACCCCAGGCCTCAAAACACATGGACATTTAGATTAACCCCTCACAAACATGTCTCAAACACACAGACAGAGAAAATATATTAGAGACCTTTTGATCTATATGGAGACATTGCCCCACAATAAGGAACCATCTCAAATTGTTTTGTTAGACTTCTTTGAATACCTCCCCCCCCCTCCCTCTTTCCCCAGGACTGAATGCCCAGGGGTCATTGCTCTCACATTCTATTTGCTACTAGTAAAAAAGAAATAATTTCATTTCTGGTATGTTATAAAACTGTCAGTCTTTCAAAAAAAATATTTTTCCCTAATTAAAAAGTATAAGATGAATGAGATCAAATAAGAAAGAATAAATCCAGCTTGAAATCTTTGAGTGCTGTATGTTAAATTATACATTTCTAGAACAAACAAAATTTGCAAAATGAAATGTGGCTAAGTTATTTGTGTTTACCTGGAAGTAGTGTTAAACCTCTTTTTTCTGCTCCATGTCTTAATAAATAGGACAATGCTTTTGAAACTTTTACCACTGAGTCTGTTGTATTTGATCTGACATTCTAAAAGAAATTTGGAATCAGAGCTAAAACGATAACTCACAGTTTTGTAACTCAAATCTAGAGACTTAAAAAAAAACAACATGATGACTGATATTGTTCTGTAGTTTTCCCAAAGCTTATTGCTGTTTTTCTGTTTTTATTGGGTAAAGATGGCTCTTTATTTAAATTAATAGGAATCTTTCTTCAGGGCAGAACTTAAAACAAATTTGAATGATACTTTGCCAAATCATTAGAATCATCAGTAAAACTGTATTTGCTATTGTGGAATTGTTTTTTATTACAAATTGCTGTTGCATTTATTATTTATTTATTACTTTTATCTCTCATAAACAGCACACATGCAAATTCATTAAATCATACACAGTTGTGACACAGTACTTTAAGTGTTATAATTTTTTCTTTGCAATTCACAGAATACAGCATAAATCTAAATGATGAAATGAAAATTTAAAAAATGGTATTAAATGTACCATAAACTAAATAAATATATAATGATTATGAAGTATTGATACAGAGTAGAAGAAAAGAATTGACAGATCTCAATAATTGCCTTATTCCTTCTTTAATAATATACTTTTCATCCTTTCTACTTATATTCTTTCATATCAAACAACAGATAGAGACATAAACCATAATTTATGATCAAGCCATATACCAAATGCCCAGTCCATCCATATTGGAGTCTAAACTACAAGTTATCTAACATCTAACATTTTTCCACCATTTAATCAAATAATGGCATTTGTATGCCTATGATTTAGTAATGAAATTAAGAGGATTGATTCATTGGTCAATAAGTTTTTAAAAAAATTAAAACACCGATTAGTCAATTCAATGTTACAATGAATGAAGACAATGATACAATGTGAAAGACTAAAGATTGAGATTAATATATCTGGATCATACCTTGGGCTTGGGAGCCTTGGCCATTGTTATGATCCTATTTGAATGTGATTCACAATCATATCCTACTGCCATGCATAAATGACCAAATATATGTTATTAAAAAATATAGAAAATTGCAAATAGATTTAGATGAATAACTAAATCTATGAATTGTATCCTTTAACCATTAGGCCTACTTCGTTTCTACACACACACACAGCACTTATTGTAAAGTTGATACACTTTCCAATTGCACATTATCATTAATATTAATTAATTTAGTACATACTCTAATATATAGTTAAGTCTTTAAGTATTGTTTTAAAATGGTGTCTTTATATGAAAAAAATAGTTTGCATTTTGTAAAGAATTTAAAAACAAAAAAAGTTTGATTTCAGCAGAAGACCATTGCATTGGAACAACTGCACCTACAAAAAGATCTAAACTTAGCAAGCTACAAAATAACATGAAATTGGATTTTCAGTAGTTTTTCTAGTTTTATGGAATCTTTAATTTGACAAATGGACAGACAGAGCACACAAAACTATAATAGATGTTATAGGGGCTTCTTCCCTTTGTCAAAGGCTGCTAAAAATGCATGCCGTAAAGCCAACCTTTACTTATTGATCTTATACTTATTTAATACAGATATTACTTCAAAAAAATAAGTTGATTATGTCCTACACATGTTCCTATTTATAACACTAGGATATCTTTAAAGTTAGTCCTTATTCCAGGATCTGAAAAAATAAAGTACACCATGTCCCATTTAGAAATTAATTAGATATCTTGGCCTACTTAGTCTTATTTTAGATTTAGGATCATCTAGTTAGCAGTCCAGAGCGAGTACGACCAACCATGACCAGGCAGTCATTTAGAACTAGATCTAAAATCTAAATGGAGCTCTCGTCTATATGTTTCTATATATAGTATAGATTCTAGATCTATGTTTAGAAACAGGAAATAACTCTATAATTCTGATATAGACTTTAAAATATTCTAAATCTAGAGTAGTTGACTAGATCAATATAGGCCTAAAAGTTATCCATTATTGATATATTTTCATGAAAAGGTGTTGGGGGGGATAATAGATAAAACTAATAAAACTATTATAGTTTTAATTTTAAGCTAGATCTATACAATAAGAAAAGAGTTATATATACTATATTACTATATTAATATTATTTGTTGTGTTAAAGTATAATTATTAGATCTAGACTAGAACTATGGCATGATTAACTTGATTAAGTGTGTTTCACTCAACTAAGTGAATGAGAAGATAAGATGCAATGAAATCTGACAAAGTCTGGGTCACATCATTATCATCTCAATCAGTGAGACAGACTTGTGACGAGTTGTCTAATCATAATCATATGAATATATAATATAAATCTAGATCTATATAGATCTAATTAAAAGAAATTAAGAATTTCTATAGTATAATATAAATTATAAATCAAATAAGAACATAAAACTAAAATTATGTTATTTAACCTTAAATTGGTTAGGCCAATCATAGAATATGCATCCTCTGTTTGGAACCCCCTCGACTCAAGATAAAGTCCAAGATCATCAAGAATCAAGATGTGATTGTGATAAAATCTTTCTGACGCTCTGAATCACACTGTGACTCAAGTGACTGTCTAGTCTATATGAAGTATATGACTATTATGACTATTACACTCACACTCCCAGTCACAACAAGGGTCGCAGACACAAATCTCGAAGTTATAACATTAAACATAGATTAAATTATTACATTTAAAATTTAATCTAAATCTAGCCT
>JADKLZ010078213.1:0-14789 GCA_021533235.1 Biomphalaria straminea | reverse complement strand
GTAAAATCTGTCCTAGAGTGTCTTGAAGTAAAATCTGTCCTAGAGTGACTTGAAGTAATTGTATTCAGGGCGTATCACTACAAGTACAAATTCGGATCATTGGAACAATGTAATATAATATATATGGCTCCTTCTATCTTCCGACAATGGATGCGCCTAGATGAGTCACTCTCTTTCGTTTCGTCTTGAGACGTGGCATAATCTGGGGTGACTGATCAAGCTAAATTTTGAAGCGGCAGAGTTTCTCATTGGAACAATGACCGTCACAGCAATTTTGTGTGTGTATTTATGTCTTTAATTGTGATTATTGCTTTGAATTTTGTTGTTTTTTTTTTGGCCATTTGTTTGGCCGTAGCAGTTGTTTTTTTCTCCCAAATTGTGTTTTCCCAACGAAACACTTCACATTCTGTGTAATTTGCGGAACACTTTGATTATTTTTGAGGTTAATTCACGGATGGCCAACTAGTTAATTATTCCAGTAGTTTGTGGAACGCCTATTTAGGCCTAGCGGAACAATAGGGTTTCGCGAAACAGTTTGGGAAACAGGGTTTTAAAGGATAGTTGAAGCAAGCTTCTCGTTTAATTTATTTTTTTTATTCTGTTCGGTTGCCATGATGTTCTGCCTCCTTGTTCACAGGCTCACAGCTATAGAATTCGGCGGTTATAAGCGTGTATATGTATCTCCTATTGAGGGAAGAGGGAGAGAGAAATCTAGTTTCTTTTTTAAAACCATCACTGTAAACAAACAGAGCGTGAACTTTGACCTGCGGAAGAGATTTCTCCATTACACAGTAACTTATTCCTCGCAGCCCTTGTGTGAGGGTCATTGAGACTTTGTCAACACGCGAGAATCACGTTCTTGGGGGTCACTTACGTGAGGTCATGAGACGAGCTGGGGCTGACCACTTCCTACTTACCTGATTTACAGGAACTAGAAGCTGACCTGGTCTCGGCTACCGTGATGTCTCAACGGCCACTAATTGACAAGCACACGCCTCGTGCAAACATCAAAAGAAAAACAAAAACAAATGGAAACAGGGAGATAATTTTTCCCCTTGTTTTTTTTTTAACAGTTTCTTTAACAAAAAAAAAAACCTATCAGTAGCGAGACTTGAATGTGTTTCTAGTTATGTTTATGTTTTAGAGATGTATTAAATACATTTGCTGTGTTATCATTTCAATATGTCAACAAAATATATATATATACTTACATATAGTTTAGAGAGTGTTCTATTTTGATACATTCTATTTAGTGCTAAGTGAAACATTTTTACAATCAAGTGAAATGAATTAAAAAGATTTCTCTGAACAACGAGTTTTATTTCTCTTACTTTTCACTTTAACTTATCACGTGACGTCTGGGAGATGTTCTTCTTTATTCATAAATTTATCTACGAACGATAACCCATGATATTACTTTTTTTGGAGTGTTTTAGATCATGAAACATAAGTGTTACTGTTAGAGTTGTCTCGCTTTGTCTACATACTTAACGCACTGATTTCAATGGATATTGAAAGATTTCATTTCTTGTGGCTTGTAGTCTGTATGTTACATCAGTGTCAAGGTGAAGAGTCTGAAACTTCTGCCCGACAATTACAACAGCTGAAAGGTTAGAGTTTATATATCTTAGTCACGTGTCTGAAGATAGTTTTGTACGTCTATTAATCTACGCAAAATATATGTTACAATGATGATCATCACTAATAATAAAAATAAGGCACAGTCTTTGAGCATTGCATTAAGTTAAGTGACTATGAGAACCAAGCTATGACTTACATAATGAAGCAATTATAAGATGGATTAATTATTCAAATGTAAGGTTCGGGATATGCGTGCTCAAAGGTATATGGTCACATCAGTACGTCGAACCTATTTGAGACAGAGATAAGCTTGCCTATATATTTGTTTATAGGCGCGGAGGCTTGGTGGTAAGGTGCTACCGTGCTAGGTATTTGATCCGAGGTGTCCCGGTTCGAATGCTGGTGAAGACTGGGATTTTAAGGCTAAGTGGGACACTTGACACCTTTTTTTTTATTATTTATTAATCGAATTACTTCAAACTGTATATGTATACTCCCTATGAATAACCATTAAAAGAAATGTGGTTAAAAATGTTTTCTTATAATGGTTGTCATGGTAACGGCCGCCATATTGGATTATTGTTTATTGTTTTTAAATCGCTAAGACTTTGAAACTATTTAAGCTATTGCCAAATAAAAATATACAATGTGTAGACCAATCATTCCAAAACATTTTCTATAGATTAGTTTCTAATTATAGTAGAAACGTTTTTTTTTAATAATTTTTTTTTTTTATTCTTCTAAAGAAAAACATTTTTTTTTCCTTTTTTTTTTTATTTTAATGTAATAAAACAAAATATTAATTCATACTTAAATTCATACTTAAATGTTCAATAGAAGTTCTTGTCCATGGTATAAGTTATTAGCAGGACAAGTTTGATTAAATTCTATGCAAAATTAGTAAAGGAGTAGTAAAAAAATTGAATAAAAATAGTATTTTGAGAAAATCGAAAAAAAACGAAGAAAACTTTAAATAAAACGTATGTATATAGGTACCTTACACACAAAAAATATATAAAATAAGTAATTATTTGCTAATCTTGAAAATGATATTTGTTTTTGTCCAGAAATGGTTGGGCTATTTAAATTAGGTTTAAACTGAAAATCGAAATTTTATACCTTTTCCCCCAAATTTAGTGTCCCACATAGCCTTAAATTTCTGGATCTTTATGGCGCTTCTGAGTCCACCCAGCTCTAATGGGTACCTCATTACCTGACATCAGTTAGGGAAAAGTGAAGGTGGACAATCGTTGTGTGCGTCACAGGAACAGATGACCCTGACATCCTCTGACATTGCAACGTCTGAAAGGGGAACTTAAACTTTACATATTTGTTTCGTCTCTGTTATGTTTTTCAAATTCTCTTTTTTAACGGTGCATATGAAAGAAAAGTATCCCTTTTATTATTACACAAAGTAAACTAAAGGCCATTTTCTCGCACTGCTATGACCGGAATTCGTTAAAAGAAAAAAGTTTTTATTGTGGTCCCCAGTGTACACTCAGGAATTATCTAATAGTTCTCCTTTGTATTTTGTTCAGAGCCTCCAAGATGTCTGCGAGATCAGCAGTGGCGTAGCTAGGGTGGGGGAGAATTTGAAAATCCCCCTGGCCCGACTTGAGGGGGGGGGGCCCAAATTAGTGTGTTTTTTTTTTTACATAAAAAATTAATTATTACGCAAAATGCAGGGGCCCCCAAACGATGGAAAATTTCTAGCTACGCTCCTGGAGATCAGTTGTCACCACTCCTTATCAATATTAATATACATATATAATTGACTATAAAGTTGATGTGAACAGAAAACATATATTTCCACTCTGGGGGAAATATTTAAAAGACAGTACATATACAAAATAAAACATTTTACTACTAAAGTAGAAAAGGTTTAACTAAAAAAAAAATTCTTGATTCAATCCTAAATTGATTTTTTTGTTTCATCTCCATGCACTCTCAGCTGTTGGAGCCTGCACTAGTGCACCCTGTCTGAATGCTGGAAGCTGCTCTGTTAATGCTCAAAGCTCATCGTATACATGTCAGTGTCTTCCTGGCTTCACGGGACAGAACTGTGAACTTGGTAAAAACGCAGTTATCTCTCTTTAGTATTGATTCAGAGCCTAATTATTGTTGCAGGACAGTATAAAAAAGGTGATGACTACAGAAATTGTTTTGTTTTTTTGTTTACTTAAGCTTTCAGAAAAAGATTTGTGACCATGTACGTGGGGAGGGTGGATGGTCAAATAGCATCCACATGAACAATCTACCTGTTACCTATCCCTTAGTATGTGGACCGTTGGGGCACCAAGCAAGACTTGTAGACCGTCTTCTTCCATTCCTCTCTATCCTTTGCCCAGTTTAGAACCTCTTTCAGTGGCAGGCCTGTCCATTCTGTTACGTTGTCCCCCACCGCTTTCTCTGTCTGCCTCTTCTTCTTTTTCCTGGTACTGTTCCCTGGAGGAAAGTGTTTGCGAGCCCCCAAAATCTTGTATTATGGCCATAGATCTTAAGCTTGCGTTTTTTCACAGTAGTTAGCAGGTCATCATTTGGTCCGATCGCTGCAGTAACCCTGTCTCTAATCTCTTGGTTTGTGATGCGGTATTTAAATGTGTTGCCTAGGATCTTTCTGTAGCATCCCAATTCCATTACTAGGATCCTCCTCTCTAGAGACTGCAGTCAGCGTCCAAGACTCACAAGCATATAGGAATGTGGCCATGACCAGGGAGCGTATCAATCTGATTTTGGTGCCGAGGGCTAAGCTTTTGTCTTTCCATATTATTTTAAGTTTTGAAAGGGCTGCTGTGGACTGTGTTATCTACACGCAACCTTTTTCTCTAAATGACAAACTAATGCATTAACTGAACCAAACGTATAGACCAGGGTTAGGACTAAGTGGTAAAGCGTCGAGCTTTCCAAAAGTCTCGGGTTCGAATCTTGGTGAAGACTGAAATTTTGAATTTCGGGATTTTCAGGACGATACTGAAATAGGTAACTGAGATTAGTTGGGGAAAAAATGTAAAAGTGGTTGGTCAATGTGCTGGCTACATGACACCCATTTTAACCGTGGACCAAAGAAATAAATGAGATTTAGATCGCCCCATTGAGATCAAGGTATGAAATGGACACTTACTTTTTTCTTTAATTTTTAGTGAAAAGAAACAAACCATTTTTTTTTAAATTGCCTTAAGACGGGAAAAGAATAAATTGTTAAAGGATCAATTTCAATTCAAAGATATTCCATCTTGATGACGACAGAATTGAAAAAAAAATTGGTTCTTTAAAAATATGACAGTAGAAAACTTGTGCTACAAAAAAAAAAAGCTCCCCACTCCCTTTTTTTTTTCAAAATTAAAAAAAAAAACACTAATTTAGGTTAATAACATACATAGTCCAGGTGAAACGATACTCTAATAATCAGTGTAGTTGTAGTAGCCCACGTTTTAGAAGTATGGTGGTTTTTTTTTGTAGGTATTGACGAGTGTGCCAGCTCTCCCTGCCTCAATGGAGCGTGTGTTGACAACATTGGATCCTTCCGGTGTATGTGTTTCCCTGGCTACAAGGGACGATTGTGTGAAATCGGTAAGATGTTTTCAACCAACAAACAGTTCAGTTTTACCTTCATGCCTTACTACTGACTCATTAAAAATATGTATAAGGAAAAAGAAAAAACGCACTGTTGCTAGACAGCCATGACGACTGTAAATCCAAGAAACAAACCTAAAGAAATTGTGACGTTGAAAAGGCGAGTTCAAAAAACTAATGAGATAAATGTGTATGATAGAAACACATTGGCTAGAACGTATTGCCTTCTATTGCGATACCGGTAGTCAGAATGCTAGTCAACGTGTTTTTAATGTGACCTTGCTGTACAATTATGATGTAAACCTTCCACTTATGAATTTATTTTTAACAATATTTTGTTTTTTGTCTCTTTTTTTTTTACGAAGCAACACAAAAAATGTAATATATTGTGCAATGAAAATCTTTAGTAAAATCAAGTAATAGAGCTTTTCATCTATGTATATAAACAGCTAGTTTTTTTTTTTCGGTGTACGGAATAAAGCAATGTTAAAAAGTTATGTTGTTGAAAAAATTTTTTAATGGTTTTATTTTTTTTAAATTATTTTTTTAATTATTTTTTTTTTTGCACTGCAGAATCCAATTCTTTAAACTTTCCCTTTTAAGGCTCTTTTTTTTTAATTAGTTGGCAAACATTGAAGTTGAATTAAGATTCTGCGATATTATTTAGCTGATCGTGAAAATCCTCAATGTTATGTAATCAAGTTGACAACTCTTCTATTTTGCAAGACCATTCAGTTGTGTTTTCACGCCCTAGTGTTTCATCCAGTGCGTTCCCATATTATGACGACTTCCTACATAATAGACTGTTGATCAAAAGTCACGCGTTGACTTCTGCTCCTCCCTTTGTTACAGAGATCGACCTGTGCGCTAGTTCCCCGTGTCACAATGACGGCAGGTGTGTGCAGTCAGGACCAGGGAACATCCAGTGTGAGTGTAGACCTGGCTACAGGGGGTCAAGGTGTGAGACGGATATAGACGAGTGTCTTTCCCTCAGCCCTTGTCAGCATGGAGGTTCTTGCACCCAGGGCCCTCCTGGAACCTACGTTTGTGCTTGCCGAGAAGGTTACACAGGTTGGACCGCACTTTATTTATTTTTAAATATTCTTCTGATATGTTTTCAAACTCTTCAGGGGTTCTGTGTGAGTGGGTGAACACGAATTTAAAAAGAATATCTTTGCTTTATTTGCCAACGAAAAGCATTAAACAGCGGTTTTGGCTTTTTTTATTTTTTTACTTAGACCTATAAAACCAAACTGCTGGTTGGCAACTAAAACGTTGTCGGTTTATTATATTCTAATTTATAAAACTTGAAATAATTTGAATAACTTCATTGCGAACAAAACTAACTTTTATTAGGCCTACAATATGCATGTATAAAACTTCAGATGAAATGAAATAACCTTGTATTTTAGGCATATCTAACTCACAATACAAACATGTCTGCTTGGAGTCGTCTCTCGTACGTAGCACTGCTTTCAACAGTGCCCGCTTATCGTGCATCATTCTACAAGACTATTATTAAGTTACTAGTCGACCTGCGGCATAGCATACGCCGCTATTTTCCAGGGCAGGCCTTAGGCACTGCAACATATGCGACCACAGTGGGTCCCGCACTTTCTTTGGACCCGTGCTAAATTTTAGGTGTATAAATTATTAAATTGAACCATTTTATAACATATAACAGATTTCCCGCGGCCTCTTGACGACCGGCGGCATGGCATACGCCGCTATTTTCCAGGGCACTGCAAAATATGCGACCGCAGTGGGTCGCGCACTTTCATTGGACCTATGCTAATCTTTTAGGTGTGTAAATCATTAAATTAAGTTACACAAAGTTAATTCCTTTTTCCAGTCTATATTTATTTATGTCTATGGACCCGTGCTAATTTTTAGGTGTATAAATTATTAAATTAAACCATTTTATAGCATATAACAGATTTCCCGTGGCCTCTTGGACTTGATTTACCAGAAGCCCCTGGAAATCTCATGAAATGTTATTAAATATAGGCCTACGAAAAAGTCCTGGAAATCTCTGGAAATTATTAAATGTCGATCTAGATTAGTTTCAAAGAGTCTTACGACACAATATAATCTCTTCCGGCTTCCACTTTTTTAACCTCCCTTCCATTCACTACACAAATTCATAAGAGAGTTTTATGAAACAAATATTTGTGCATTGTACTTCATTTTATGTCTAGAATCTATAAATTGTGTTTAATCTCTAAGACAGAAGATCATGCAATTTTTAAATTTGTCATAATTTAGAAATCATAATTCAATAGTAGATATATATACATGTGTTTTCAAGTTACACGAAGTTACTTCCTTTTTCCAGTCTATATTTATTTATGTCTATGCTATTTTGTGAATGAAATAGTGCGGATTGGGTCCATTCACACCGCGTGCGTACGCCATGGGATCTTCCCTATTTACTTGTTGCTTGCATGTTGTTGCTTGCATGTTGTTGTTTGACCTCTTACTTAGAGGAATATATATATATATTTTTCACTCTCTCCCTCCCCCCCTCTCTCTCTCTCTCTCTCTCTCTCTCTCTCTCTCTCTCTCTCTCTCTTTGTCTCTCTCCAAATAACAATAAATACTCACATACACAGTCCATAAAAGGCGGCAATAAAACTTGTTTGACTTTTGCACTTCCATCACGTGACCGAGCAGACCCATTAGTGAGATGCATATTTTGTCACATCTAACGCAGACGTTTTTTTTATTAAGCTCTGTAAATTAAAATAATGAACTTGCACGACAAGACGACACGTGAATACGCGTATGAGGTAATTATTTTCTGCTAAGAAAGAACGTCTGTAGTTTATTAAACACATTGACATAGTCTATATAGGGCTTTCGAAGTAAAATGAAAAAATAAAATGAAAAGCAAGAGTATAGAAATGTATCTTTGTTTAAAAGTTTTGTTTACAATGTAATTAATAAATCGAATAAGATGATGCTATTGATTATTGAGGAGATCTATTGTAAAAAAAAAAAATACTTTAAAATATCAAAACATAGGTAAGCAACTTATTACGAAAGGCTAAATTTAAAAAAAAATTGTATTAAGATGAAAAGACCAATGCTAATTTTGATTGATATCATTGTAGATATAATCTTGATATATATTATGAAATGTTTTCTCTTCAATAGGAACTGATTGTGAAAAATCTGTCAATATTTGCGAATCGAATCCTTGTCTCAATGGAGGCCGGTGCACGCCTGATGAAACCGTGGCCAGGTTTCGTTGCCAATGTAGGCCAGGTAAAAAAAAAAATTAAACTGTGTTTCAATAGTAATGCATGTATATTATTGTTTATGTAAAATGACAACAACAACAAAAAGTTTGTTTTTTTTAAATCATTTTTGTATGTATGTATTTTTCTCCGTTTCAGTTAAGAGTTTCTTTTATATTATTTCTAATTTTAGAAAACCCTGATCAAGCGATTATTTTCTTTCATGAATAGCACAATTAAAATACCCAGCATTAATTAAATGGAATATTGCCAATATCATTGCTGTAAAATAGCGTACATCGGAAATGCACAATTGTTTTCTACAATGTAGTTTGCTCTTTCGTCTTTATTCGTCATTTTTTTCCTGGTATAAGCCTTTAAATTTACTTGAGATTGCTGCTTTTTTTTTCTCATTGTATTGTTACAGCTCTATTAAGATCCATGATTTTCATATACCGGTATCTATTACCGAACTAAACATTCGCTTATCTTTGCAGGATATCTAGGAGCCACATGCAGTGAAGTGGCTGACGCCTGTATCAATAATCCTTGTAGGCAAGGAACTTGCCGGACGATCGAGCCGGGGACGTTCGTGTGCGATGGCTGTGACGTCCCGGACTGTCAAGGCGCTGGGGACCCCTGTGCCTCTCGGCCTTGTCAGAATAACGGGACCTGTGTCCCCGACAGTCAAGGTGTGTATGCCACTAAGTGTTCTGGTCCATCCATCAAAGTCCTGAGCAAGTCGTAAACTATCTCCGGATGTCATCTTGTGGTGCAGCCATGTCTCTGTGGTGTCGATGTTTACTTCGGTCTAAACCAGGGGTGGGCAAATTACGCCGAAGTGTTTTATGCGGCCCGCGAAAACCTAAATAAATCATTGTAAATATCTATAGAAATTATTGAAACTTTTGATTCTTATCATTTGTAATGCATAGGCTAAAGAAACATTGTCTCCAAACGTCTTTCTAAAGAGTTTTGAAAAAAAAAAACGAAAATTATATGTAATAGCAATACTATATAAATTCAGTAAAAAAAATAAGTCCTGTCAAGTATTTATTCAATGCTATGGAGAACTATGTTGAAAGATTTGGGTTGTCTTGTACAAGTTGGCAAGTGTAACAACTGATGGAGCTTTGACTGAGAAAAACAACTTTTTTAATACAATAAAGAAAATATCCCAACCATAAATTAGTAACTAGAAAGTTTACACATAGCTACATTAAATTTACTAAAATGTGAAACAATCACATATGTAATTATTTATATGTTCAAGGGCCGTCCCTAGGCATAGTCAAAGTATGTTGATGCTAAGGTTCATGATTGTTAAATGGCTCGCACAGGAACCACAGTTTGATATTACAGAAAAGAAATAGCGAAACTTGTACTCAATGTTATTGTTTGAAGTAAACTAGGTCTTTAATAAATTGCAAATTTTTTTTTCCCTTTATTTTGTATATTCTTATTTTATTCGGGGCCAACAAATTCACTTCGCCTATGGCCTCCAATTATCCAAGGCCGGTCCCGACTGGCAGTTCCGAAAAGTATGTGAAGATTTGGAATTAAAACATTCTGATGTTTGGTAACACAGTTGTATTTCCTAGTTTGTCATTAGATCAATATGGAATCTAAAGGAAGAAATTGTTAGGTTCCTTGATGGACATTGACTGTGACCCTTTCGTAATATTTATAATGAAGAGTTGAAGACAGACTCCATGTTTTTCATCGGAAGCATTGTAATTTGTTGTTTGTACATGAAATGTATGTGCATCTTAAATATCTCCGAACGAAGCACATATAGGCTATATGCGGCCCGCCTTGTCCCCAAATTTTATTAATGCGGACCTCGGTTGAAAAAGGTTGCCCTCCCCTGGTCTAAACCTCTCACACGTCTTTCTGTTTCATGACTATAACTAGCAAGGAGAAACTGGCAGATGGGAAAACCCCGCCCATTTCAAACTCCACGATTTCTCGCTTCTCCTTCTTTATTCAACTCCTTTCTAAAGTGATTCGAGTCCAACCTGGCAAGTTGAGAAATATTAAACAAAAATTATTGTAGGCCTATATACCTACCCCATTTCTTTTATTTATTTATTTGTGTGTGTCGCAGTGTGTGGAAAAAATAATCTATGCTGAATTGTTGGAAACTAAAGTGGGCTAGCAATCGATGAAAATGAAAAAAAGAGGCATATTAAATCTACCACCTTACAATAAGCAAAGTAGCTATAGATCTAGTAGGCTACATAAAACACTGAACCATAATTTACAAACAGAAAAAAAAAACTTAATGAAATACTCGGAAAGACACAAAGATAGAGGTAGCCTACATTTCTTATTCCATACGATTGAACAAACTCATACAAGTGCTCTTTCTTCCCTAGTGCCATTAGAGAATAGAATGGGTTGCCTGAATCAGCCAGGAAAACCAACGACTAAGCAGAGTGTTAAGTCTTTGATTAACATGAATTACTAGATTGATATATGAAATGCTTGGGACGTAATTATCTTTTTGAAGTAACGTCTGTAATCTATAAGATAAGTTATTAGTTTGAAATGGTTACTAACAGTTTTAGAATCAATCACTATTATTTTTAGGATCATTTTCCTGCGTATGTCTTGAACATTTCACGGGCATGTACTGCGAGGCTGGAAATCTGTCTTGTGACATAGACGTCTGCTACAATGGGGGTACTTGCCAGATAAGCTCTGATGGAAACAACAAATGCAAGTGTACAGAAGGTATGGACGCTGTTTGTGGGTGCATTTTGCCGTGAGCATGCTAGTACTTAAGTAGCGATAGTAAAAAAAGATTCAACGCCGCATAAAATCAATGGATTGGTTACATATTGTTATTGAACTACTTTCTCATATAGTAATAGGCATTCTGAAACGTTCATCTGTCGTAATGTTCAATGACTGTTAAGGCATGGGAGAAAGCTGATGCTTAGAGAATTTATGCCGGCACCTAATTCACACATCCCTTAGTCTGTTAGACCGTTGGTGCACCACGCAAGACTAGTCGACCGTCTTTCTCCATTCCTTTCTGTTTTTTGTCTTGGATAGAACCTCTTTCAATGGCAGGCCCGTACATTCTTTTTATGTTGTTTTCCTATCGCTTTCTCTGTCTGCCTCTTCTTCTTTTTCCTGGTACTGTTCCCTGAAGGAAGGTCTTTTTGCCATAGTAATAGGGTAATATAATTATGAATCTTTCTTCATCTCTCTTTCTCTCTTTCTTTGTGCCCTTTTGCTTACCCAGCACGCAGACCTATTGCTTTAGACCTATTCATACACATATATGTGTACTTTTCTACCTAAGATATTTCCCAATATTTAGGACAAGTGCACTACGCTTATTTAAATTGTCTTTAAGACCCAGATGTGACCTACTTGTTTTTCCACATATGACTCAATCTCTGCCACAGTTGGGGTTTGCACCCAATATGACATGAACCCTAGGCTGTAGATCTTTATCGTTAGTCAGAAAACAGTATGGTCGACCCAGTGTTACATTTGTGATAAATGTGAGGTATGTGGTAATTTAAACCTTTTTGAAATACACGGGGCTACAAAAGTAGGTATACAGTGATTTAAAAAAGACATTTTACGTCTCGAGAGACTATCATTTCCCTTTGCAACTTCTTGTGTCAGGCCAATCTTTGATACACAGCTGCGGTCACAGTCTTGGCATCTGTAATCACCAGGCACCGTTGTACTTTCAACCTTCTTTCTACTACTGTTGTGTATGGTATCTGCAATCCGGTCCCTTCCTTAATGCTCGCTCTCCATATGGATTTAACCAGTGCCACTTATACCCAGATGTTAGTGTCGATTTTGAAAAAGCTTCTTGTCACGTATGCATACATTAGTATGCTGTAATAGTGCATAGTCACCAATGAATTCGGAATAAAAAGAAATGTTTAAAACAAGGTCTTTAGACTTGCTCAATTGAGCATGATTAATGCTTTTATTGAAAGGAAATATTTATGCGACATTACCGTAGTTTGATTGTATATTAAATGCATTAAATATATAAGTTTTTCTCTTTCTCCCCCGTATAAGTAATAATCTTTTAAAAAGTATGTAAGAATCAAAGAAAGCATGAAATGTCACGACTCACGGACAAATGGGCTTACATTCCACCATTGCTCTAACAATAATCTCCCTTTTATTAACTTCAATACACACTTTTTAGTTTAAAACTTTATTTCACTCCAAATTAACTTAATATTGCTTATGTTGATACAATCACCAGGTTAATTTTTATTATAACATTTCTAACTTTAGGTTTCAATGGTGACCGCTGTGAGCTGTCTATAGACCCGTGTTTATCACAACCGTGCCACAATAACGGGAGGTGCGACATGTCCAGGTCCAGTCAAGGTTTCCATTGTCAATGTTTACCTCAATATTCAGGCTTGACTTGCCAGTTTGTCAGTAAGTTTTTTTTAATCCACAACCATAGACATAAATAAGTATAGACTGGCCAATAAGATATTTTTATGAAGGGAACATTTGTGATTTGCAAATTAGTGTACTATACTATACAGCATGAGCAGTATAAAAGTTAAGTATTCATATCTATTTCAGCCATAACCTATATAAGTATTGCAATATTTTCAGTATTGTGTTTTTTTTATCTCTTAGCGTGACTGTAATGTCAATTAATCATAATGTTTATTTTTTGTTCTGAAACTGTTTTTTTTTTTAATTTTAGCTTATTTGGACATTCTGCTGAAAAAATCCCTAGTTTCACTAATTCAAAGTTAAGGACTGAATCCTTTACTTCTTTTTTCCAGTGTATATTTATTTATGCTATCTATGCCATTTTGTGAATGAAAATAGTGCTGATTTGGATACACCATTTTTCTTTCACACCATGCCGCGTAAATAAGGAGGAAGTGTAGTTTTGTTTAATCTTTAAGAGTAGAGATCGTGCAAATTGTCAGATTTCGGAAATCCGAATACAATGGATATACATTTTTTCAAGTTACATAAAGTTACTTCCTGTTTCCAGTCTATATATGTCTATGTCCACAACATTACATCAGATGTGAAAAATTTGCAGATCGAAACTGGGTTTGCGTAGCCAGGTGAATCACTGCACTCCTCCTTGATCTTTGGAATCGAATACATTGCCATTATTATTAGTAGTAACGTTTTTAGCGTAATTTTTAGCAGTTAATATATAGAAATTTATTATCAGAAATGTTTTATTTTTCTTTGAAAATACAGGAGGGCTATTTTTTTTAATGGTATATTCTAACACATTTCTAACACAGGTTATATACCGGTACTTCAAGCATTTTTTTTTCTTTCAAATATAAAAGTTTTATTCTATCAAATGATAGTGATCTTTTAGTCTACAAAAATGTTCAATCGAATACCAAACTGTATCTACAGATTTAACTAGTAACTCAACCAATGAAATTTCTAGAAACGGATTGATCATCTTTAGTGGGCGTCTGAATCCAACGGTACTCTTCAGCATCTTAGGGATCCTCTTGGCACTTGGGACAATCATTGGGGTGTCCGGAATCATCCTAAGAAAGAAACACATCCATAGACCTCAAGATTTCTGCTTCTCTCTCCCGGCATCCTTCTACCAACAATTTCATCCGGCAGGAAGTGTTGCCAGCTCTGGAAGGTTTCAAAATGGCAGTATACTGGACTATGATGAGTTTTTACATGCTCCATCAGCATTTCGCTATTAATAATAGTAATGTCTGGATTTTTTTTTCTGACATTTTATCATGTCATTGTCATTGTTTGTTTGTTGTTTTTGACACTTGAAAGATTATTGTTGGCTACCAAACAGTCGTGTATGTGTGTGTGTGTGGCTGAGAAGCAAAATGTCGCCTAGCTAGCTATGAAAGGAGTTCAAATCCTGGCTCGAGCAGAGTTGTGTTTGCTGAGCAGGTAAAGGCAGCAAGGAAACCTTCTCCCAGAGACTCACTCCCGTACAAATTTTGTACACGTTATTTCTCCCGCTTGCAATTCTCGTATGAAGTTTACAACTTGCAGAATTATTCATCAATCAATAAACAAAATAAAACAATTAAATAGTGGTGGATTTAATTTTAATTTATATTGCAAAGGGAAAAAAAAATATTTCAGCATTGAGATATATGGCTGTAAATGTGGAGCTCCTGTTATAAGATAAGCTTTTTTTTTTTTTTTTGGCAATCAAATGAATGAGTTTATTTTTAAATATTTAACAAGCTCAAGATGCCACCATCTTCATGTGTGCACAGTGCGGCATGATTGTCACCACACAAAGTGAATGAATTATTTGAATCTCTAAACAAAAAATGTTTTTCTGTCTGTGAGTGTCAAGAATTAGAATTTATAAATTAGATGTAATACTTATCTATTTTAGATTTTATAAATTAGATGTAATAC
>JADKLZ010078212.1:0-13719 GCA_021533235.1 Biomphalaria straminea | reverse complement strand
TAGTACAATATACAATCCAACGAACACAATCCTACTGTTGTAGTACAATATACAATCCAACGTACACAATCCTACTGTTGTAGTACAATCTACAATCCAACAGTCCAACATACACAATCATACTACTTTCAATGTTACAGTTACAACCATGCATAAACACCATACCACTGCTTGTTGGATGTGTGTCGACGTGTATCTATTTGTATTTGAGGTAGATGATTATTTTTTTTTACTTAATCCTTGACTCTCATTGGAGCACGGGTCGCAACTGATTCTGTTCTTGACAATATCCCTTGGTTCGGTCCCCCATACTGAGGTCTCCTCCATAATGATCATAAGTTTAATTTGTAAGAATCAGCGTTTATGAATAAACTGCTCATTCATAGACTCAACATTGATAGATTTAGATATGCGTTGGCGTGATCAGTCGTTCAATACAGACTTAGATCAGTCTTAGAATGCAGACTTATAATACTTTCGATACAAACTTATTGCAATCGTTTCATGCAAATCTAGAACTTTTTTTATGCGCCTTTTTCTAATCGTTTCACTAATTTTCCGTAGAAATCAAACCTAAGCAAAATGAGACTTTTGGAATTGTGGAATTGTCATATTGAACGTAATGGTAGACAAAGTTTTTTTCTTTAGTGGGACATAAAACTACAAGAGACACAACTATGTTTCTAACTCGTGCTGATCATAACTATCACCTATTCTTGTACAGCAGAACCACGAACATCAAGTATGCACTATAGTTGTTTTTTTTTAAATAAACCCTGAACTATTTTCCTTTCAGCATGACCTCTACAACAACCGACCTCTCTTTGCTCACTTTTTGGACGGAGGCTCAACAGTGGGCAACAAGGAGGATTTGATCGATGCAGCACGTGAAGGCAAAGAGATCAGGGCCCTAATGACGGACAGAGGATACGCCTTCCCATTCCAGGTAACTCTATTCAAATCTTTTTCACCCATGTCTTAGCAGAAAATATTTACTTGTGTGCAATTAGGAAACTCAGAACTTAGAAGCGCTGGAGGGACTTTTTTCGCGGATTAGGACATTTGTACGCACTTTAATAACGCAATGGTGGTTCTTTCCAATTTTTTAAATCCACTTGAATCTGGCAATAATTCTTCGTTTATTTCGTGATTTTGTCTAACTAACCATTTTCTTCCCTTTGTATTTTTTTTTTCTTTCCGTCGACTTTAACAAGGCTGTAAATAGGGATCTGCATTTTTAGTTGGTTTAATTACACTAGAAATAACCGTAGCTCCGACTTATTTCCTTTCCATGCAAGAGTCGACCAATTCATAGTTCCATCACATTTTTCTTGAAATGTTTTGCAAGTTTTGTTGTCTTTTATGCACATCGCAGGGTATATCTACTACGATAAATTAAAGGACCAGACTTCTTCAAAGGAAAGAAATATAGAGATTTGGTTTGATCTAGTTTGGAACTTCGCACTTCTATTAATGCTTTGGCTTTTCTTTAAATTCTTCGCTATTTTCATGTCCAATTCTGTTCTTGTGTTTAATAAATTTGTGTTATATTATCTTCAACTAAATAATTCTCCTAAATAATTTATTATTCTCTCCAGGTTGTGGCTTGGTCTGATGCTGATGGTCGAGTGTGTGGTCAAAGCAACAAACATCTCTCTCAGAAGTACAGCGGCAGTGATATCGTCTTCAACACGCAGACACCTTACATGTGGTTCTCCTCCTGGTCAACCACTGGCCGCAGGGACAGCTCCAGGTGGGCAGTAGGAGGTGTCACCAACAGAGGAAGAGGCTCAGACTATGTTTCCCTGAAGTGGTTCGCGGACCCGTGCTGGCGCCACGTCTTCACCCATGACAACAGCGGGAACCAGTTGAGAGGATCCAGAGAATCCCTTGTGGCGGCTATCAGGGACGGTCACCGAGTCCGCGTGGTGGTAGACAACAGGGCGATGGAGGCGTCTTTCCTTCGTGTTAAAAACAACCACGTCAGCGCCTACTTCCTGGACGAGCTCTCCACAAAAGGAGGTCGAGGATTCGATCAGTTCGACTTCACCACGGACACTTACTTTAAGTTTTCTACCGCGCACACCACCGGAACGTTCCGGCAGTACGGCCACTTTGTCCGGAACACGTCCACCACCGTCAGCCCCAGCATGACCAAGCAGAAGATCTCGTGGATGATTGACGTCAAACCGTGGGAGACGATCCTCAAGGTCAACGAAAAGGGCGTGGTCATCTGGGGTCAAAAGATCAACGTGAAAAACGCCGTCTTAAAATCAGCTTCCATACGCATGTCCATCGAGTTTGACTCCACCAGTGGCACCCTCTACCTGGGCGCCGACAACACCAAAGTCGGCAGCGCCGCCACGGACGAAGAGAGCGTGTCCCAGAGCGTCCGCGTCATGGGTGACAGGCCCATTGGCAGCTACGAGTTCGAACTGTCCCCAGTTCCTTTCTGGGTCTTCCTGGTCATCCCCACTACAGGCAATGTCCATCTGTCCGGCTGGCAAATGGGCAGACACCATCGCTTCTTTCACCGCAGTGTGCCGGCTAGTGTGGTATGGTTCGCGAACTTGTAGAAGATTTCGCTTCTTGGACTGGGAGGCTCTGTTACTCTTGAGCACGCCTATCTTCAATGTGTAATGAACTCATTTTCATCTATTTATAGAACTTACTTTCGGGGTTTTCCCATTTAAAGTAGGTTACGTGATTTTAAGACGAAGTATATTATCAACATAATATCAGCTCATTACACGTAAACCATTATCGTAAGAAGAGATAGGCATATTGGTATGGTTGTTATGACATATAGTGTACATTTGTTTGTTTTAGATAATTATTTGGGTTTATTCTTTAATAATTATTTTTGTTCTATTTTTTTATATTATGCATTGCTATGGCAGACGTTTTAGAATTATAATCCCTTTCAATGATTTGGGATCATATGGGATCTTCAAAAATGATTAATACTAGAATAAAGAAACATTGTATAGGTTATGTTGCATTTATTCTTATTCCAACATAGAATCTAACTCGTTATGAAAAAAATCAATATCAGAAAGAAATAAAACAATCAATGTTCACATTTAAATATGATTCCTTCACATTATTTATAATGCCGTTTGGAAAGAAATCAATTTATAATCACTAGATTATCTGGTTATATGAGACTAACCAATCATTTTATTAACAAAGATTAACAAAATAATATAGTTTGTGGGAATGTTTATATTTCTTTTTTAAGAATTCAAGAAAATAAAGAAAAAAATAAAAATACTTTTTTTTTCTTATTTCACCAAAGCATTTAATAATGTTTTTTTTTTCTTGTTCAAACGTTTGCAAACCACGTGATTGTTGCTTCGTCTGCAATTTCTTCGTACCGGAAATCGTCTGTGCCATACATCCAAGCGGTCATGCGCAGTGATCCTTTTGATGAAACCAGAAGGTACCAATGGTAGATTAACTTCTGAAGCTCGTATTCGTAAGGTACTTTAGACTTGACGTCACTTAGGTGGTCCAGGGCTTGCGCGTAAATGGTCTCCGTTAGCAGATCGACTCTTACATTATTAGCCTATTGAGGACAATAAATTAGGTGTCTTAAAAAAGGGTAGCTATCTTTATAAATGTATAAATAGATTCAAGCAGTGAAACAAAACGCACTGATATTTCATGTGCACAGGTCTTCGAATTCAAAAGACTTTCAGACTAACTACAATTGCTAGTAGTGAATAGTAGCAGTAAGCATATTTTAGTTGAAAAACAAAAGAGTTCGCTTTGAGAGAAGCAAAAAGTAATCGTTTTTAATATTTTGAACACAAAACAGGCGACGGTAAAATCGAGTTTCAATAACACTTTTAGCTAAAATGTGACAGACGGGCGGGTTTTTTTTTTGGGGGGGGGGGGGCCACTAAAATCGCAGGGAAGTCTCGTCTTTCTAGTCTTAGGTACACCCAGATGAATCACCTTTTCCACCATATATTTAGTTTAAAGCTTAGATTTTGTTTGTTTGCTTGCTTGCTAGCTCGCATGGTGTTTTCTTTCGGCTGCTTTCATAAACCAAGACTAGAAGAGTACAGAGACCTTCACCTAGGATGGTATTATTAGGAGACAGCAATCGCAGAAAGTTAGGTCTGGACAAGACACTCTACAATGTGCGATATTTTCAAAACGTATGTAACAACTGAAGATTGAATTTTTAATTCCGAAAATGTGATCAAAGGGTAAAGCATTGTGGGCTGTTGAACAGTCCGTCAAAAAGAGAAGAGGATCTAATTTACCTGGGTATAAAATTTCAAAAAGATTAGAGGATCTAATTTACCTGGGTATAAAAGGAACCTGCCAATGGATCCAGCTCAATGTTCAGCCGGATCGATGCTCCGCCCATGATGGCCGCCTGCAGATCGAACTCGGATCCTACGACAGCGTCCCCTGGTGGTTCAACAGTTTTAAGAACCGCTGACCATGGCCTTGTGTCAATCATCCATTCAATCGTTTTCTTGTCATTTGAATACTATTTGAAATATTCAAGAAATTGTGTATCCTCAGAGCTAACTAAATCAATATAATCAAACAATTACTTTACGAAAATCATCAGAAGAGATATAGTTGATAAGTTGATAGAAGCTTTAAAAAAAAAAAGAGAAAAAAAAATTACCTTACGTTCTGTGCTTCCAACTAGATAGTCATAGGTGTGGACTCTGCCTGTAGTGTGTACAACACTTATTCGGACACGTGTGTCATTCTGAATGAACCTGTCACACACACACACACACACACACACATACACACAGGTTCGAAAAAAAAAACAATACATAGGTTAATATCAGTGCATAACAGATACCAATTATTAATATAATATATATATACTTATTTATTTATTTATTTACATGCATGTCATGAGAATGAGACAGGCTTTTAAGATCTATGGTTTTATTATTATTGGTTTTAAGATGAAAAATAGTCGTTCTATTCTAATAACCAGGGCCGGCGTTAGGTAATTGAAGTTCTCAAATCAAAAAGAAAAGCAAAAAATTAAGTCTTAAAAATGCACAATAATTTCAAAACCTTCCTGTATCTAGATCGATATCTATATAAACAAGGTTACAAAGACAGTTTGTGTGGAAACACAAACTTAAAATCGGCCCCCGAAGTGATCCACCCAGGCAGGTTTCAATATTTTCAGAAAGAACATCCGAATGAAATTATATCAAAGACAAATGACAGATAAGAATGCAGATAGAAGGTTATGTAGTGCCCTAGCGGTCCAGCAGATCAAAGGATAAGTGTAGATGAAAATTAAGTTACATGTGAATCTGGACCGACTGATGTATTATAATTGATTTTATATGTATATTTATATATATATATATATAATTGATTCGCTAATTGAATTTTTTATTCCTTAAATAGCAAATACTTTTATCTTGCAGCAAAAGTAAACTTGAAATTAAATGAAATTTATAACATTATTAATTGTCTTAAATTAGGTTTGATTTATAATGCATACTAATTAGGTTTTTCTCTAGAAAAAACTGCTTGCATAAATGATTTTAAAAAAATTAGATTTTAAGCTTTTAGAAAAAAAAAAAGTTGCCGTTGCATCAGAACTTTGAATGATCTATATTATCGTGATGCCAGATTTTCATTTTCTTTTCTACTTTCTGAGCACTAAACGGGACGGACGGACAGACAGACAGATGGACAGACAGGCCACAAAAAACTAATAGCGTCTTTTCCCCTTTCGGGGGCCGCTAAAAAAAAGTATCTTCTATCTTATCTTATACAATACAGACGTTACTTGAAAAAAGAAGATGATTACGTCCTATGCGTCATGCATTCGGTCATACATATTAACCAATGACTTTAATTCTGCTAAGTCACTGGTTTTTCTGGCTAGCTCAGGCCATCCATTCCATGCTCGAATAGCGCTAGGGAAGAGGGAGCTTTGTACAAATTTGTCCTAGCATATGGGACTAGGAATGTTAAATTTATAAAACGCTAACAGCACTAATGTGATTCATGATGAATTTTTTCGCGACAAAAATTATTTGAGTCCTTTGCCAAAAAATTGAATGACAAGAATTTGAACTGGAGGGCTGAAGGCTCCTCAAACCTCCTGGAGTGGATATTTGAACCACTGTGCCAGGGAAGTGCTTCTAAAATAGAAGGTGTTATAGTTATTTCTTGTTAGTTTTAAACTGCAAGGGACGACCTAGTTCTCTCTATAAAGGGGACTAACTCAACTTATACTACCACATCAGTAAAATACAACTTCTTTCCCATGTTCCCGTGGTCGAGAGGCTAAGTGCGGCTTGATCTTGGCTTGGCTTGGCTACCTAGTAGGTGGCTCTAGGTTCGACACCAGACTCGGGTAGAGTTGTGCTTACTGATCGCCTAAAGGCAGCACGGAAAACAAACTCCTAGATACCCCCTCCCCCCACGGGTCTACAAATGAGATTGGACCAAAGCGCTCTGTGCATGCTATAAGCATGAAAATCGCGATTTATAAAAGCTATAATAATAATAATCAATAGTTAATTAACTAATGTGTCTTTTTTTTTAATTAGTGTTTTGTCTGGTAAAAGAAATAGCTGTGCAAAATTTTAGCTTGATCCGAAATTAGGGGTGAGAGAGAGAGAGAAATAAAGTGTACACTTTTGACCAGGCAGATAGAGTGAATTGGTGTAAGCTTAAAAACAGTGCTTACCTGTTTCCATTAGCCCCACTGACCATAGTGACCTCATTGAAGAGCTGAGCGGCCACGGTTCGATTCTTCACTCTCATATTGCTCACCTCCAATGCCACATTGTCGAACCTGACTCGGACACGGTGACCTTTCTTAATGGCGTCCAAAAGGTCGTCCAAGCTCCCGAACAGACTGAGGCCAAACATGTCGTTGGTGTAGATATGGCGCCAGCAGATATCAGCGTACCTGAATGTCCATTGTCATATTAAACAGAGAAATAGCAAGCAAAATATAAAAATACTTTTTTTTTTAAATAACAAAGCTTATTAATAGAGAAGAACTTCACATTTATAGCCATATGTCTCAATACTGTAAGATTTATTTCCCCTTTTTATGTCAAGCAAAATTAAATAATTTACCATTAAAAAAATAACACAACTTTTTTATAGAGAAGAACTTCACATTTACAGCCTTATATTTCAATACTGTAAGATGTATTTCCCCTTTGATGTCAAACAAAATTAATTAATTTACCACTGTTTCAATAATTTTTTTTATTGACTCATGTTAGGAACAATATATGATTGTGCAAAGTTTCAACTTTATCCAAGAACAGGGAGTGGGAGAAATAAGGTGCTTAACCTTTGTAACAGACAGACAGACAGACAGACAAACAGAGTGAGTTGCTATAAGGGTTGTAAAAATACAAGGTGGCCAAGACTGGATGGAGGGAAATAGCGTTCCTATATGAGCATGGCCATTTTCTAGAATTAAATATTACAGGATGGGTGTGGTCTGTTTTAGATCTAGAGCGCTTGTAGTTAGCTGTGGTCATTTTGTAGAGAGAAAACAAAATGACAATGGACAATAATAATAGAGCGATATTACTGGATGATCTGAATGACCATGATTCATTAGTTACCCGACGATAACGAAAATGTAAATTTATTGCAGGTTTCAAATTATAAATATACTTTGAGATGCAATTTTGTTTTATTTTAATATTTATCCAGAATTATATTTATGAACTGTCGATATGATAATAAAAATCTACTTCTTGGTATAATATATAAATGAATGTGAATTAATATGATTATGAATTAATAGAAGTTAATTTGAGTTTTGATTCCTACACCAGTACATTTATGCTCAGGAATGTGGCCTTTGAAAGAGTTACATTTCTGACGGAATGTCTACACAGATATTTTAAAATACTATAGCAGCACAAAGACTCTATAGAGTGTTGGTTTTTTTTTTACTTACCAGTCGACGGCAGCTGTGTCCGCATTATGCTTATAAGCTTTATGTTTTTGCAAGGCCCATCTGGCATTGTCCCTGTGTCCAGTGTTTGACCAGTAGGAGAACCATTTGTACGGGATGTCGTTGAACGTAATGAAATCCTTCTCATATCTGAAGAAACAAAACAGTTTAGCTTTGAATGTGGAGATGTTCATCTATAGCGGATAATTAGACGAGATGTTCATCTACCTGTTACCTGTTACCTATCCCTTAGTCTGTGGACCGTTGGGGCACCAAGCAAGACTTGTAGACCGTCTTTCTCCATTCCTCTCTATCCTTTGCCCTGTTTAAAACCTCTTTAAATGGTAGGCCCGTCCATTCTTTTATGTTGTCTTCCCACCGCTTTTTCTGTCTGCCTCTTCTTTTTCATGGTACTGTTCCCTTGGAGGAAGGTCTTTGCGAGTCCCGAAGATCTTGTTATATGGCCATACATTTTAAGCTTTCGTTTCTTCACAGTAGTTTGCAGATCATCATGGGGTCCAATCGCTGCAGTAACCCTGTCTCACATCTCTTGGTTTGTGATGCGGTCTTTAACTCTTTCTCTCCTAACTGACGATACCAACGTTGATTCCACTAGAATGTGATAAATAATTATGGAGAGAAAGAGTTAAATGTGATGCCTAGGATCCTTCTGTAGCATCTCAACTCCATTGCTAGGATCCTCCTCTCTAGCTAGATGTTCATCTAGAGCGGATAATTAGACGAGATGTTCATCTAGAGCGGATAATTATACATGGCTAGCTTTTTAGTTGCATCCGATGTACAGAATAGGCTATAGGAAGTGTTGATAAACAATGAATTATCTCATTATTTGTGCTACATGTGTTACTTAAAAAAAAGAAGAGAAATACGTCCAACATCCTGTAGTTTAACAGGTTTGATCAACGTTGTTTAAACAATTGTAAGCACTTTAAAATCAAATTCCTTCTTTCTCTTCTATCCTAAACTGTTTTAATTATTTTAATGGTAGCATGTGAATGGCCGCCTTGTCGAGCGATATGCGCTCTGAACACGATGGTCTCGGATTTGAACCCTACACACCGCCAATACCCCTTCCTACTGCGGGAGGTTTGGGATAAGATGTAATAATCTTCAAATTTGAAAAAACATCGGAAACATGTTTAACAAAATCATCTCTACATGGTGTAAGTCCTGTCTATTTATTTCAAAACATTTCCCAATCTTCCTCTTTATTTTTTAAGCTTTACTTTCTTTTCTCATCACCTCCACATTTCTCTAATCACTTTCTCTTCTTTTTCTACGTTACTGTATTTTAGTGTGTAAAAAAAGATTAACTGGATATAAAAAAAATGAAATTCAAATATTTAGGAGAATACTGCGTTTAAAATGTATCGTGGAAATACCCAATAAATAAACTACAGTCTTGAAAAAAAAAAAAAAAAACAAAGCTTATCTAAAGGGGAAGAACTCCGTCCTTAAGACTATATAAACCAATAATGTACAAGTTAAATGCCTTATTCGATATCACACAAAATAATTCATTACCAATATATATTTGATTAATTGTGTATTTTTAATTATTGATTCATGTTTTGTTAGGTACAAAAATAATGCGAGAAGGAGCTTAACAATTATCTATGGGGACTAAAGCCAACAAAACTCTTGTTGGTGTGAAACAAAATACTGAATTACTAATAACCAATTGTCTATTTCTCTAATTTTATTCTGTCCATGTTTCGTTTATGTCAATGCGACGTTTCAGCTTCATCCGAGAATGAGTGTGGAAGAAAGAACGTGTATACCTTTTACCAGACAGACAGACAGACAGGCAGATTGATACAAGCTTTGTAAAAAAAAAAAAAAAAAAAAAAAACGTTTACAACATAGGCTTAACATTGTAGTAAATTATTCCAGAAATACGTGCCGGCATTGAAATCTAAAATTATTTCACTGACCTTTGACCCAAATGTAGAAGGTTTTGACCTCCAACCTCTCCTGTGGCTGTGTCATGGAACACGTTGTGGAGGGGAAGGACGTAGGGCTTGTCCCTCATGGCCAGAAACAAACTCATCTTCTTGGCCGCCTCCTGGAGCCTGACCAGGTGTGACTCTTGCATTGGACAGCCGTCGTAGAAGCTGGAGTAGATGGGCTCAGAGCTGAACGATATATCCTTGGAGAGGTTAAAGAGATACCTAGGTATTAGCAAATTTATTTCTTTCAATGGCTGGGCAGATTTTAGCTCTGGATTGGTCTAATAGACTATTTGTTTTAGCTTAACGCTTATAGCATTTCGTGTTATGGGCGTTTTTACAGCCAGACGTTTTTACAGCCACACGTTCTTTAAGCACATGGCAGGAAGAAGAGGATATGGGAAACTAAAGTAAAGTTTCCCTTTCAGATCTTGCAATCTATTGGGCAGATGATGTAAACGGGCCAAGGTGTCATATGTTCATCACAACAACCAACCGCTTTTACTTTCCGCAACTAAAGTCAGGTACCCATTTATGTGTGTGTGTGCGTGTGTGTGATGCTATATATATTATATAAAAATAAACAAAATATTCACATATTCAAAGGACAGACAAAAAGGAAAAATAATTTTTCTTTTCTGATTGACCTGATCGCTGACTGGCGAGCGACTGTATGTGACATGACTATGAAGCAGAAATGTGTACCAGTACTCTCCCTTAGATCTCCAATACACAGTTTATGCACGAGCTTTATCTGAAGATTAACTGGAAACAGGAACTTTGTCGGAATGTTCTGCCATTGAACTTAAAAACTGACCTTAATATACCAGTCCATGGCCACTCGAACGATGCTGCCGTTGGCGATATTAAGCTCAGTTACGTGACCTGTGCTACACGCCAAGTAGAAAAGCCAGGGGTCAGTATTGTCCACGTGGGTACCGTTGGTTGCGAGCGCCTTTAGAGACTGCATACATATCTGAGTAATAGAGGAAAAAAAACATATTTCATTCTTCAGAGTTGTTAATAAAATATCTCAAGATGTATACACGAGAAATGGTATTCGATTGAAATGATATTAGTTTAAAGATTTCAACACCATAATGAGACGATGTAAGTTTGCTGTTGTTATGTTTCTTTGATACTTAGGCTAATTATGAAATATACTAGATAAATACACGTAAGATTAGGAAAACTCTTGTTTTTTTTATATTAAGCTTAAATTTCTCTTTTAATTAAATCTATATTATAATGCGCACGTGCAATGTAAAATATGTACTATTTTGATAGCATTAGACAGAATATCTCGGCTTTACTTTACAGGTGTAATAATTCTTATCGTACGAAAAAAAAAGGGACTATCACGTGTACGAATTTGTTCTATAGCGTTTTTTTAATATGAATATTTTATGATTTTGTTTATGACAGTCAACAGCTTGAGCTTTGATATTATTATCAACTCTCTCCTGTGGCTCCCAGAAGCTGTAGCATGCGCAGCGGCCACACCCCGGAAACGGCTTTGACTGGCCGGCTAAACCAGGCAGAGGGTATCTGACGTGCCCATGGCACTCAGTACACTGAGGTCTATGTCAAACCTAGCATGTGAAGTCTGGACTTGGAGGCCTGTGCGAAACTCGGCAAATCGGACAGAAAGGCAAATACCAGCACAGTGCTGTGGAGCACTTAAGAGCAGGACAAGACACGCAGGAAGTCTCTGGTCATCCACTGCACCCAAACTTGTCCCCGGACGTCTTGACCAAATCTTGCTTCCGGAAAAGGATGGGCTATAGGGCGAGAGAGTGAGGTCGACGTGTTGCGCGAATCCTCCTCACTATAATCCAAATTCCAGCGCAAGTCACTTGTCATATATGATTTTTATAACTTTTTACGAGCCGATTTGTATTTTACCTTAGCATAAGACACAGTTCTATGAGCCTCGCGCCTACAGCGACACAGTTCTAATAATGTAGTGTTTTTTTCAAGGATACCATTAAAATGTTTAACACCAATGTCACCAATGACACTGGAGAAGAGCGTTGAAAAAGGTATATCTATAATGTTAACATGTTTTTTACCTCGTTATCTCTTTTGTAAATGTTGTCTGCTGGCAAGACCAGGATGTGGTCCGGCATATAGAGGCTGACCTTGACATAGTTAGCGCTCATGGCCAGATCCAGTAGCTCTCTTTTGCTGCCATATTTTGAGGCTCCTAGCTCATCGTGAGAGTAAATCAGCTCCCATTTCCTGTCACACGGATCTTGTACAAAGAAATAAACGCTCTAATGATAAAGTAATGTATAAATTGAAGTCTAGTTTTATTGATACTTTAATAGTATACATGTCCTATGGTAAGTAAAATTGGTGATTTTTTTTTTTGGGGGGTAGGGGTTGATGGAAAAAAGAATGGACGAATGGAAACACCATCTTAGCGCGTATTTTATGTGTGGGTTTCTTTAATATTACATGACTCTAATTCTTAAATGTTAAAAACTATTCAAAAATGGAATCAATGAATCTAAGTCTACATCTTACTTAACATGGTATTGGTTGACGATCTCCCTTCAGTCTGGTCCATCATTGCCAAGAGGAGCACCAAGATGTGATAAATCATTGTTTCCGTGAGACTCTCTGAAGCGTTAGAAACAATGTAATTGTATATTGATACTTATGTATAATGTCTCACGTACACTTGTTAAGTAAATCAGAAGTCAATTATAATCTTCAAAATTACATGAAAATTTCATTATAAAAACTACATAGACATAAATAAATATAGACTGGAAAAAGGAAGTAACTTCATGTAACTTGAAAACATGTATATCTATTGAGTTCGGATTTCCGAATTATGAAAAATTTAAAAAATTGCATGATCTTCAGTCTTAGAGATTAAACAAAATGTATAGACATAAAATAAAGTACACACAATAGCAATTCACAAATTTGTGTTTCATAAAACTCTCTTATTGGCCAGTCTATATTTATTTATGTCTATGAAAAACTAACAATAGAAATGCCACAGTAGGCTTACTGATTTCAATAACGATTGCTGATAAAGACTAGCACGACATGACCTGAAGATTGTCAATGAGTTAAATAACAATAACACTATAAACAATAGAACAAATGTACTTACACTTTCTAAACTTCTACTTAATTCACACACACTCAAAAAAATTGATCCTCACAGAATTTCGCAATGAATCAAAAATTATTAAGTCTATTCATCAATGAAAGACATACATCATTGACTAATTTACTTTGTTGTTTGGTGTATTAAAAGTTGTTTGATTCTTCAGATTATTGAATGAGCCAATGCCTAGCTCAAACTTATCGACTATTTGCCTTGATCGGTTGAAATATTGGGGAGGGGTAGGTGATTTCGCTGTTCTTACACAGGATTGTCTGTGGAATGGGGGATAGGGGGCGACAAAGGCATGTTGCACGAAATATGTCATCCTATTGTCCAGGTACAAGAAATGTCCACGACGCAGGTAGATTGAGTCAACAGGTATGTCCATCAATCATAAAACTACGTTCTTCTGGTGACCCCACCCTTCTTATACCTCTTTGTACTTTTGTGTTTGATACAAACCAAACATTTCAAGTTTGTTAGATGGTTGAGTTTGATCTTTTTCACACTCAACAATTAATGAAGTCACAAATTTGTGTAACGTTTTGGATTGTACTGGATCGAGCTATTGACGTTGTCGATAGACCCTGAGATAAAAATGTTTCGTTTCTGTCAAGTACAAGATATGACTACTGTCACACTCATTAGTTCTAGATGTCACAATTTGTATTCTTCTATGT
>JADKLZ010078211.1:0-17960 GCA_021533235.1 Biomphalaria straminea | reverse complement strand
CACACAAGTTTTTAAATGTAATTAAATCTATAATAGCATCTGTGACAACTACAATATTGAATTCTTCACAGCACAATTTAATCATGCATCTTTTGTGACTTTCTTTTGTTTTCGTTTCATGAGTGTTTTATGTGTTTTGAATAACTTTCTTTATATTATGTTATAAGTTTTGAATACATTCCTTTATATTAGTTAATAAGTTTTGAATAACTTTCTTTATATTACTTTATAAGTTTTGAAACATTTCTTTATATTACTTCATAAAGTTTTGAATACATTTCTTTATATTGCGTTATAAGTTTTGATTACATTTCTTTCTATTACTTTATAAGTTTTGATTACATTTCTTTATATTACTTCATAAGTTTTGAATACATTTCTTTATATTTCTTTGGTGCTGAAGATTTGCATTGAAAATTTCAATTTTTTGTAAAAGGTTTGCATATAAATACCTCCCTTCCTTAATAATCTCATTAAAATTCAGACTTAACCATAAACATTGTAGCAATATATCTAAATCTAATCAAAGATAGATATATATTCCAGATGTGGGGAAAAGTATACTTTTCTTGCATTTTAGCGACGTTTATTATTAATTCATCATTAGTAGTTAAAAGTTAGGCAATCCATCACTGAGTACCGGCACCTGTATTCCTTCAGACAGAGGTCGGAAACGAAAATCCAAACCATCCTTATAAGAGATGTGATTATACATGAATGTCGGAGAAGTAGTGCCACACATACAGTAGGAGTTTCATTCAACAATTTCCAGCTTCTCTCGGCCTGCCAAGAATATGGGCTGATTATTAGTTGGAAGAAAACAAACGTAAAGGAGGGTCTGATATCTCACCGTCCATCCTCATTGATGAAAACAAACTAGAAGCCATACAAGATTTCTGCTGCCTGAGATCCACATTTCAATATGTCTCTTGAAGAGATTTTTAACAAATAATAGAGAAGGCTCCGTAGACCTTGTCAGATGTCCAAAATGGTTCGAGACTTCGTCCCTTTAATGAACCACGTGACCAGAGAAAGGCTTTTATCCCTTGGCCAGGATGAGAAATGGGCTCTTCACCGACCTCTCTGTCTGGAGTCCCACTGCAACTAGGTGATCATATAATCTCACCCATCTGGATGATCTGGTCGTAGGACACGGTCTCTTGAGCCAGCATGAGTTCCTCCTCTCATGCGAGGCCATAGACCTTCGCTAGACTCAGACCTAGAGTTTGGGGGGAACCAGGAGCTCACTACAATGACCAAAACGGAGGTCTACAAGGCATGTCTTGTGAGCACGTCACTAATTCGTTTCCTGCGGAATTCAATGAACGTACACTGGTAATTGTTTTTCTGTCATAGTGAAAAAGCATTGTGGCCGTTCTTCATAACAAACAAACACAAATTGTGTCAAAGCGTTAATATATTGGTTCAAGTTAATCGGAGATTTTAATCCCTATTATGTCATTGGTTTCTATGGTTAATTCCAACACTTTGTATCTTATCTTATTTATTACAGACCTTATTTCAATAAAGCAGATAATAACGTCTTAAACTTCGCTTCAAGCTTGAATAGCTCTTGGTCTTAGCATAATTTGTGAGTGTGTCTTAGGTTTTTTTTTTTTTTTTGTGTATTGTGTTTTTAAGTTGTCTTTATTTTATTTTTTTTTTGCTTTTACTAATTTGTCCTAGAGTGTCTTGAAGGGGGTATCACTATAAGTATTTACGTGTCACAAATTTGGACCATTGGAACAATGTAGTACAATATATATGGCTCCTTCTATCTTCTGACAATGGATGCGCCCATATGAGTCACTGGCTTTGGTTTCGTCTTGAGACGTGGCAGAATCTGGAGTGACTGATCAATTCAATTTTCAAGCGGCAGAGTTTTTCATTGGAACAGCAATTTCGTGTGTGTGATTGTGATTATTGCTTTGAATTCTGTTGTTTTCTTTTGTCACATTTTTTTCCCCAAATTTAGTTTTCTTAACGAAACACTTCACATTCTGAGTATTTTGCGGAACACTTTGTTTTGTTTTTTTTAAGAGAGGTTAATTCACGGATGGCCAACTAGTTAATTATTCCAGTAGTTTGTGGAACACCTTATTTAGGCCTAGCGGAACAATAGGGTTTCACGAAACAGTTTGGGAAACAGGGTTTTAAAGGATAGTTGAAGCAAGCTTCTCGTTTAATTTCATTAAATGTTTTTATTCTGTTCGGTTGCCATGATGATCTGCCTCCTTCTTCACAGCTATAGAATACGGCGGTTTAAAGTGTGTTTATGTATCTCTTGTTGAGGGAAGAGGGTGAGAGAAATCTAGTTTCTTTTTTAAAACCCTCACTGTAAACAAACGGAGCGTGAACTTTGACCTGCGGAAGAGATTTCTCCATTACACAGTAACTTATTCCTCGCAGCCCTGGTGTAAGGGACATTGAGACTTGGTTCAACTTTGTCAACACGCGAGAATCACGTTCTTGGGGGTCACTTACGTGAGGTCATGAGACGAGCTGGGGCTGACCACTTCCTACTTACCTGATTTACAGGAACTAGAAGCTGACCTGGTCTCGGCTACCGTGCTGTCTCAACGGCCACTAATTGACAAGCACACGCCTCGTGCAAACATCAAAAGAAAAACAAAAACAAATGGAAACAGGGAGATCATTTTTCCTCCCCTTGTTTTTTTTTTTTAACAGTTTCTTTAACAAAAAAAAAACCTATCTGTAGCGAGACTTGAATGTGTTTCTAGTTACGTTTATGTGTTGGAAATGTATGAAATACATTTTCTGTGTTATCATTTCAATATGTCAACAAAATATATATACTTACATATGGTTTAAAGTGTGTTCTATTTCGATACATTCTATTTAATGCTAAGTGAAACATTTTTACAATCAAGTGAAATTAATTAGAAAGATTTCTCTGAACAACGAGTTTTATTTCTATTACTTTTCACTTTAACTTATCACGTGACGTCTGGGAAATGTTCTTCTTTATTCATAAATTCATGATATTACTTTTTGGAGTGTTTTAGATCATGAAACATAAGTGTTACTGTTAGAGTTGTCTCGCTTTGTCTACATACTTAACACACTGATTTCAATGGATATTGAAAGATTTCATTTCTTGTGGCTTGTAGTCTGTATGTTACATCAGTGTCAAGGTGAAGAGTCTGAAACTTCTGCCCGACAATTACAACAGCTGAAAGGTTAGAGTTTATATATCTTAGTCACGTGTCTGAAGATAGTTTTGTACGTCTATTAATCTACGCAAAATATATGTTACAATGATGATCATATAATGCACTAATAATAAAAATAAGGCACAGTCTTTGAGCATTGCATTAAGTTAAGTGACTATGAGAACCAAGCTATGACTTACATAATGAAGATGGATTAATTATTCAAATGTAAGGTTCGGGATATGCGTGCTCAAAGGTATATGGTCACATCAGTACGTCAAACCTATTTGAGACAGAGATAAGCTTGCCTATATATTTGTTTATAGGCGCGGAGGCTTGGTGGTAAGGTGCTAGGTATTTGATCCAAGGTGTCCCGGTTCGAATGCTGGTGAAGGCTGGGATTTTAAGGCTAAGTGGGACACTTGACACCTTTTTTTTTTATTTATTAATCGAATTACTTAAAACTTTATATGTATACTCCCTATGAATAACCATTAAAAGAAATGTGGTTAAAAATGTTTTCTTATAATGGTTGTCATGGTAACGGCCGCCATATTGGATTATTGATTATTGTTTTTAAATCGCTAAGACTTTAAAACTATTTAAGCTATTGCCAAACCAAAATATACAATGTATAGACCAATCATTCCAAAACATTTTCTATAGATTAGTTTCTAATTATAGTAGAAACGTTTTTTTTTAATAATTTTTTTTTTTTATTCTTCTAAAGAAAAACATTTTTTTTTCCTTTTTTTTTTTATTTTAATGTAATAAAACAAAATATTAATTCATACTTAAATTCATACTTAAATGTTCAATAGAAGTTCTTGTCCATGGTATAAGTTATTAGCAGGACAAGTTTGATTAAATTCTATGCAAAATTAGTAAAGGAGTAGTAAAAAAATTGAATAAAAATAGTATTTTGAGAAAATCGAAAAAAAACGAAGAAAACTTTAAATAAAACGTATGTATATAGGTACCTTACACACAAAAAATATATAAAATAAGTAATTATTTGCTAATCTTGAAAATGATATTTGTTTTTGTCCAGAAATGGTTGGGCTATTTAAATTAGGTTTAAACTGAAAATCGAAATTTTATACCTTTTCCCCCAAATTTAGTGTCCCACATAGCCTTAAATTTCTGGATCTTTATGGCGCTTCTGAGTCCACCCAGCTCTAATGGGTACCTCATTACCTGACATCAGTTAGGGAAAAGTGAAGGTGGACAATCGTTGTGTGCGTCACAGGAACAGATGACCCTGACATCCTCTGACATTGCAACGTCTGAAAGGGGAACTTAAACTTTACATATTTGTTTCGTCTCTGTTATGTTTTTCAAATTCTCTTTTTTAACGGTGCATATGAAAGAAAAGTATCCCTTTTATTATTACACAAAGTAAACTAAAGGCCATTTTCTCGCACTGCTATGACCGGAATTCGTTAAAAGAAAAAAGTTTTTATTGTGGTCCCCAGTGTACACTCAGGAATTATCTAATAGTTCTCCTTTGTATTTTGTTCAGAGCCTCCAAGATGTCTGCGAGATCAGCAGTGGCGTAGCTAGGGTGGGGGAGAATTTGAAAATCCCCCTGGCCCGACTTGAGGGGGGGGGGCCCAAATTAGTGTGTTTTTTTTTTTACATAAAAAATTAATTATTACGCAAAATGCAGGGGCCCCCAAACGATGGAAAATTTCTAGCTACGCTCCTGGAGATCAGTTGTCACCACTCCTTATCAATATTAATATACATATATAATTGACTATAAAGTTGATGTGAACAGAAAACATATATTTCCACTCTGGGGGAAATATTTAAAAGACAGTACATATACAAAATAAAACATTTTACTACTAAAGTAGAAAAGGTTTAACTAAAAAAAAAATTCTTGATTCAATCCTAAATTGATTTTTTTGTTTCATCTCCATGCACTCTCAGCTGTTGGAGCCTGCACTAGTGCACCCTGTCTGAATGCTGGAAGCTGCTCTGTTAATGCTCAAAGCTCATCGTATACATGTCAGTGTCTTCCTGGCTTCACGGGACAGAACTGTGAACTTGGTAAAAACGCAGTTATCTCTCTTTAGTATTGATTCAGAGCCTAATTATTGTTGCAGGACAGTATAAAAAAGGTGATGACTACAGAAATTGTTTTGTTTTTTTGTTTACTTAAGCTTTCAGAAAAAGATTTGTGACCATGTACGTGGGGAGGGTGGATGGTCAAATAGCATCCACATGAACAATCTACCTGTTACCTATCCCTTAGTATGTGGACCGTTGGGGCACCAAGCAAGACTTGTAGACCGTCTTCTTCCATTCCTCTCTATCCTTTGCCCAGTTTAGAACCTCTTTCAGTGGCAGGCCTGTCCATTCTGTTACGTTGTCCCCCACCGCTTTCTCTGTCTGCCTCTTCTTCTTTTTCCTGGTACTGTTCCCTGGAGGAAAGTGTTTGCGAGCCCCCAAAATCTTGTATTATGGCCATAGATCTTAAGCTTGCGTTTTTTCACAGTAGTTAGCAGGTCATCATTTGGTCCGATCGCTGCAGTAACCCTGTCTCTAATCTCTTGGTTTGTGATGCGGTATTTAAATGTGTTGCCTAGGATCTTTCTGTAGCATCCCAATTCCATTACTAGGATCCTCCTCTCTAGAGACTGCAGTCAGCGTCCAAGACTCACAAGCATATAGGAATGTGGCCATGACCAGGGAGCGTATCAATCTGATTTTGGTGCCGAGGGCTAAGCTTTTGTCTTTCCATATTATTTTAAGTTTTGAAAGGGCTGCTGTGGACTGTGTTATCTACACGCAACCTTTTTCTCTAAATGACAAACTAATGCATTAACTGAACCAAACGTATAGACCAGGGTTAGGACTAAGTGGTAAAGCGTCGAGCTTTCCAAAAGTCTCGGGTTCGAATCTTGGTGAAGACTGAAATTTTGAATTTCGGGATTTTCAGGACGATACTGAAATAGGTAACTGAGATTAGTTGGGGAAAAAATGTAAAAGTGGTTGGTCAATGTGCTGGCTACATGACACCCATTTTAACCGTGGACCAAAGAAATAAATGAGATTTAGATCGCCCCATTGAGATCAAGGTATGAAATGGACACTTACTTTTTTCTTTAATTTTTAGTGAAAAGAAACAAACCATTTTTTTTTAAATTGCCTTAAGACGGGAAAAGAATAAATTGTTAAAGGATCAATTTCAATTCAAAGATATTCCATCTTGATGACGACAGAATTGAAAAAAAAATTGGTTCTTTAAAAATATGACAGTAGAAAACTTGTGCTACAAAAAAAAAAAGGTCCCCACTCCCTTTTTTTTTTTAAAAATAAAAAAAAAAAACACTAATTTAGGTTAATAACATACATAGTCCAGGTGAAACGATACTCTAATAATCAGTGTAGTTGTAGTAGCCCACGTTTTAGAAGTATGGTGGTTTTTTTTTGTAGGTATTGACGAGTGTGCCAGCTCTCCCTGCCTCAATGGAGCGTGTGTTGACAACATTGGATCCTTCCGGTGTATGTGTTTCCCTGGCTACAAGGGACGATTGTGTGAAATCGGTAAGATGTTTTCAACCAACAAACAGTTCAGTTTTACCTTCATGCCTTACTACTGACTCATTAAAAATATGTATAAGGAAAAAGAAAAAACGCACTGTTGCTAGACAGCCATGACGACTGTAAATCCAAGAAACAAACCTAAAGAAATTGTGACGTTGAAAAGGCGAGTTCAAAAAACTAATGAGATAAATGTGTATGATAGAAACACATTGGCTAGAACGTATTGCCTTCTATTGCGATACCGGTAGTCAGAATGCTAGTCAACGTGTTTTTAATGTGACCTTGCTGTACAATTATGATGTAAACCTTCCACTTATGAATTTATTTTTAACAATATTTTGTTTTTTGTCTCTTTTTTTTTTACGAAGCAACACAAAAAATGTAATATATTGTGCAATGAAAATCTTTAGTAAAATCAAGTAATAGAGCTTTTCATCTATGTATATAAACAGCTAGTTTTTTTTTTTCGGTGTACGGAATAAAGCAATGTTAAAAAGTTATGTTGTTGAAAAAATTTTTTAATGGTTTTATTTTTTTTAAATTATTTTTTTAATTATTTTTTTTTTTGCACTGCAGAATCCAATTCTTTAAACTTTCCCTTTTAAGGCTCTTTTTTTTTAATTAGTTGGCAAACATTGAAGTTGAATTAAGATTCTGCGATATTATTTAGCTGATCGTGAAAATCCTCAATGTTATGTAATCAAGTTGACAACTCTTCTATTTTGCAAGACCATTCAGTTGTGTTTTCACGCCCTAGTGTTTCATCCAGTGCGTTCCCATATTATGACGACTTCCTACATAATAGACTGTTGATCAAAAGTCACGCGTTGACTTCTGCTCCTCCCTTTGTTACAGAGATCGACCTGTGCGCTAGTTCCCCGTGTCACAATGACGGCAGGTGTGTGCAGTCAGGACCAGGGAACATCCAGTGTGAGTGTAGACCTGGCTACAGGGGGTCAAGGTGTGAGACGGATATAGACGAGTGTCTTTCCCTCAGCCCTTGTCAGCATGGAGGTTCTTGCACCCAGGGCCCTCCTGGAACCTACGTTTGTGCTTGCCGAGAAGGTTACACAGGTTGGACCGCACTTTATTTATTTTTAAATATTCTTCTGATATGTTTTCAAACTCTTCAGGGGTTCTGTGTGAGTGGGTGAACACGAATTTAAAAAGAATATCTTTGCTTTATTTGCCAACGAAAAGCATTAAACAGCGGTTTTGGCTTTTTTTATTTTTTTACTTAGACCTATAAAACCAAACTGCTGGTTGGCAACTAAAACGTTGTCGGTTTATTATATTCTAATTTATAAAACTTGAAATAATTTGAATAACTTCATTGCGAACAAAACTAACTTTTATTAGGCCTACAATATGCATGTATAAAACTTCAGATGAAATGAAATAACCTTGTATTTTAGGCATATCTAACTCACAATACAAACATGTCTGCTTGGAGTCGTCTCTCGTACGTAGCACTGCTTTCAACAGTGCCCGCTTATCGTGCATCATTCTACAAGACTATTATTAAGTTACTAGTCGACCTGCGGCATAGCATACGCCGCTATTTTCCAGGGCAGGCCTTAGGCACTGCAACATATGCGACCACAGTGGGTCCCGCACTTTCTTTGGACCCGTGCTAAATTTTAGGTGTATAAATTATTAAATTGAACCATTTTATAACATATAACAGATTTCCCGCGGCCTCTTGACGACCGGCGGCATGGCATACGCCGCTATTTTCCAGGGCACTGCAAAATATGCGACCGCAGTGGGTCGCGCACTTTCATTGGACCTATGCTAATCTTTTAGGTGTGTAAATCATTAAATTAAGTTACACAAAGTTAATTCCTTTTTCCAGTCTATATTTATTTATGTCTATGGACCCGTGCTAATTTTTAGGTGTATAAATTATTAAATTAAACCATTTTATAGCATATAACAGATTTCCCGTGGCCTCTTGGACTTGATTTACCAGAAGCCCCTGGAAATCTCATGAAATGTTATTAAATATAGGCCTACGAAAAAGTCCTGGAAATCTCTGGAAATTATTAAATGTCGATCTAGATTAGTTTCAAAGAGTCTTACGACACAATATAATCTCTTCCGGCTTCCACTTTTTTAACCTCCCTTCCATTCACTACACAAATTCATAAGAGAGTTTTATGAAACAAATATTTGTGCATTGTACTTCATTTTATGTCTAGAATCTATAAATTGTGTTTAATCTCTAAGACAGAAGATCATGCAATTTTTAAATTTGTCATAATTTAGAAATCATAATTCAATAGTAGATATATATACATGTGTTTTCAAGTTACACGAAGTTACTTCCTTTTTCCAGTCTATATTTATTTATGTCTATGCTATTTTGTGAATGAAATAGTGCGGATTGGGTCCATTCACACCGCGTGCGTACGCCATGGGATCTTCCCTATTTACTTGTTGCTTGCATGTTGTTGCTTGCATGTTGTTGTTTGACCTCTTACTTAGAGGAATATATATATATATTTTTCACTCTCTCCCTCCCCCCCTCTCTCTCTCTCTCTCTCTCTCTCTCTCTCTCTCTCTCTCTCTCTCTTTGTCTCTCTCCAAATAACAATAAATACTCACATACACAGTCCATAAAAGGCGGCAATAAAACTTGTTTGACTTTTGCACTTCCATCACGTGACCGAGCAGACCCATTACTAGTGAGATGCATATTTTGTCACATCTAACGCAGACGTTTTTTTTATTAAGCTCTGTAAATTAAAATAATGAACTTGCACGACAAGACGACACGTGACTACGCGTATGAGGTATTATTTTCTGCTAAGAAAGAACGTCTGTAGTTTATTAAACACATTGACATAGTCTATATAGGGATTTCGAAATAAAATGAAAAAATAAAATGAAAATAATAATAATAATAATAGGCTTGTCTTCGAGTCCGAAGATTAGTGAGGAATACAGTGTTTCCCGTGGCTGTGCAGTCCCAGCTGTGACCTACATATTTTGCCACATCCAGGGCAAGCGAAAATGAAAAGCAAGAGTATAAAAATGTATCTTTGTTTAAAAGTTTTGTTTACAATGTAATTAATAAATCGAATAAGATGATGCTATTGATTATTGAGGAGATCTATTGTAAAAAAAAAAAAAAAAAACTTTAAAATATCAAAACATAGGTAAGCAACTTATTACGAAAGGCTAAATTTTAAAAAAAATTGTATTAAGATGAAAAGACCAATGCCGATTTTGATTGATATCATTGTAGATATAATCTTGATATAGGCCCTATATTATGAAATGTTTTCTCTTCAATAGGAACTGATTGTGAAAAATCTGTCCATAATTGCGAATTGAATCCTTGTCTCAATGGAGGCCGGTGCACACCTGATGAAACCGTGGCCAGGTTTCGTTGCCAATGTAGGCCAGGTAAAAAAAACAACAACTGTGTTTCAATAGTAATGCATGTATATTATTGTTTATGTAAAATGACAACAACAGCAAATAAGTTTGTTTTTTTTAATCATTTTTGTATGTATGTATTTTTCTCCGTTTCAGTTAGAGTTTCTTTTATATTATTTCTAATTTTAGAAAACCCTGATTAAGCGATTATTTTCTTTTATGAATAGCACAATTAAAATACCCAGCATTAAATGGAATATTGCCAATATCATTGCTGTAAAATAGCGTAAATCGGAAATGCACAATTGTTTTCTACAATGTAGTTTGCTCTTTCGTCTTTATTCGTCATTTTTTTCCTGGTATAAGCCTTTAAATTTACTTGAGGTTGCTGCTTTTTTTTCTCATTGTATTGTTACAGCTCTATTAAGATCCATGATTTTCATATACCGGTATCGATTACCGAACTAAACATTCGCTTATCTTTGCAGGATATCAAGGAGCCACATGCACTGAAGTAGCTGACGCCTGTATCAATAATCCTTGTAGGCAAGGAACTTGCCGGACGATCGAGCCGGGGACGTTCGTGTGCGATGGCTGTGACGTCCCGGACTGTCAAGGCGCTGGGGACCCCTGTGCCTCTCGGCCTTGTCAGAATAACGGGACCTGTGTCCCCGACAGTCAAGGTGTGTATGCCACTAAGTGTTCTGGTCCATCCATCAAAGTCCTGAGCAAGTCGTAAACTATCTCCGGATGTCATCTTGTGGTGCAGCCATGTCCCTGTGGTGTCGATGTTTACTTCGGTCTAAACCAGGGGTGGGCAAATTACGACCCGCGGGCCACATGCGGCCCGCCGAAGCGTTTTATGCGGCCCGCGAAAACCTAAATAAATCATTGTAAATATCTATAGACATTATTGAAACTTTTGATTCTTATCATTTGTAATGCAGAGGCTAAAGAAACATTGTCTCCAAACGTCTTTCTAAAGAGTTTTGAAAAAAAAAACGAAGATTATATGTAATAGCAATACTATATAAATTCAGTAAAAAAATAAGTCCTGTCAAGTATTTGTTCAATGCTATGGAGAACTATGTTGAAAGATTTGGGTTGTCTTGTACAAGTTGGCAAGTGTAACAACTGATGGAGCTTTGACTGAGAAAAACAACTTTTTTAATACAATAAAGAACATATCCCAACCATAAATTAGTAACTAGAAAGTTTACAAATAGCTACATTAAATTCACAAAAATGTGAGGCCATCACATATGTAATTATTTTTATGTTTAAGGGCCGTCCCTAGGCATAGTCAAAGTATGTTGATGCTAAGGTTCGTGATTGTTAAATGGCTCGCACAGGAACCACAGTTTGATATTACAGAAAAGAAATAGCGAAACTTGTACTCAATGTTATTGTTTGAAGTACACTAGGTCTTTAATAAATTGCAAAATTTTATTTTTTTCCCTTTATTTTGTACATTCTTATTTTATTCGGGGCCAACAAATTCACTTCGCCTATGGTCTCCAATTATCCAAGGCCGGTCCCGACTGGCAGTTCCGAAAAGTATGTGAAGATTTGGAATCAGGCTTGGACTGGGCCGCCGGGACACCGGGAAATTCCCGGTGGGCCGGCGGCTGCCAACTGCCAAAAGAAAGTTATTATATTTTTAATTTTAACTGAAATTACCGTTGATTATATGATAGTTTCAAATAATAGTTTGTATTGAAAATAACCAAACTGAAACAGCAAAATCATTACTTTACTTTACGAGGTTGCTTGTGAGAAGTCGTTTTCAAAATTGAAATACATTTCGAATAGATTTAGAAATTTGCTTAGCCAGTCAATTTTACAATATTCATGGTGATGTCTTGTCAGAAGGACCTTCTTCCAAGAATCAATAACATTGAAATTATTGATGTTTTAGCATCGACTAGTGCAGGGGTGGGTAAATTACGACCGCGGGCCAAATGCGGCCCACCGAAGTGTTTTATGCGGCCCGCGAAAACCTAAATAAATCATTGTAAATATTAGAGACATTATTGAAACTTTTGATTCTTATCATTTGTAATGAAGAGGCTAAAGAAACATTGTCTCCAAACGTCTTTCTAAAGATTTTTGAAAAAAAACGTAGATTATATTCAATAACAATACTATATAATACTATAATATACAATACTATATAAATTCAGTAAAAGACATAAGTCCAGGCCAGTATTTATTCAATGCTATGGAGAACTGTGTTTGAAAGAGTTGGGTTGGTTTGTACAAGATGGTAAGGGTAAAAACTGATGGAGCTTTGACTGAGAAAAACAACCTTTTAAATAAAATAAAGAAAATATCCCAACCATAAACTAGTAACTGCAATGGAAAGTTTACACTAAGCTACATTAAATTCGTTATACTTTAATATATACTGGAAATATAACTTATATAAGCTCAGAGGCCGTCCCAAGGCATAGTCAAAGTATGCTGCTGCTAAGGTCAATGATTGTTCATTTGTGTCATATATATTACACAAAAGGAATAGCGAAACTTGTACTACATGTTATTGTTCGAAGTACATTAGGTCTTTAATAAATTGCAATTTTTTTCCCCTTTATTTTGTATAATTCTTATTTTATTCGGGGCCACCAAATTCACTTTGCCTATATCCTCCAATTCTAAAAAAAATTCCCGACTGGCAGTTCCGAAAAGTATTTAAAGATTTGGAATTAAAACATTCTGATGTTTGGTAACACAATTGTATTCACTGGCCAATCATTAGATCAATATGGAATTTAAAGGACAAAATTGTTAGGTTCCTTGATGGACATTTACTGTGACCCCTTCCTAATATCCCTAATGAAGAATTGAAGACAAACTTTATGTTTATCATCGGAAGCATTGTAATTTTTTGTTTGTACATGAAATGTATGTGCATCTTCAATCTTTTCAGAATATTGTAAAGCACACACCCCTGCACTAGTGATACGATTAAAAAAAGAGTTATACTAGTTAGTGGTGTATTGAAATTTTAGTCTCTCTGTTTCTTATGTTTAGGTTGTTAAAACTAGGAGTTATTTAACTGTTTAATGTTGTTTCTCATAATTACGAATTTTAACATGTAATAAATAAAAACATTTTAACAACTTAAAGTAGTGTTTTTGAACTTTAAAATGTCATTATTATTATTATTATTATATATGAAATAATTATAGAAACTAAAGAAAAATATATAAAAATTAAATTAAATTAAAAATAAGTAGTAATATTAAATTACTGAAAAAAATTAGGCCTATATGAAGCTAATGATGAAATGGGCCGCCGCCATGACCAAATTTCCCGGGCCGGTTTTTTAAGCCAGTCCGACCCTGTTTGGAATTAAAACATTCTGTTGTTTGGTAACACAGTTGTATTTGCTTGTTTGTCATTAGATCAATATGGAATCTAAAGGAAGAAATTGTTAGGTTCCTTGATGGACATTGACTGTGACTTTTTCGTAATATTTATAATGAAGAGTTGAAGACAGACTCCATGTTTATCATCGGAAGCATTGTAATTTGTTGTTTGTACATGAAATGTATGTGCATCTTAAATATCTCCGAACGAAGCACATATATATGCGGCCCGCCTTGTCCCCAAATTTTATTAATGCGGACCTCGGTTGAAAAAGGTTGCCCTCCCCTGGTCTAAACCTCTCACGCGTCTTTCTGTTTCATGACTATAACTAGCAAGGAGAAACTGTCAGATGGGAAAACCCCCGCCCATTTCAAACTCCACGATTTCTCGCTTCTCCTTCTTTATTCAACTCCTTTCTAAAGTGATTCGAGTCCAACCTGGCAAGTTTAGAAATATTAAACAAAAATTATTGTAGGCCTATATACCTACCCCATTTCTTTTATTTATTTATTTGTGTGTGTCGCAGTGTGTGGAAAAAATAATCTATGCTGAATTGTTGGAAACTAAAGTGGACTAGCAATCGATGAAAATGAAAAAAGAGGCATATTAAATCTGCCACCTTACTATAAGCAAAGTAGCTATAGTAGGCTACATAAAACACTGAACCATAATTTACAAACAGAAAAAAAAAACCTAATGAAATACTCAGAAAGACACAAAGATAGAGGTACATTTCTTATTCCATACGATTGAACAAACTCATACAAGTCCTCCTTCTTCCCTAGTGCCATTAGAGAATAGAATGGGTTGCCTGAATCAGCCAGGAAAACCAACGACTAAGCAGAGTGTTAAGTCCTTGATTAACATGAATTACTAGATTGATATATGAAATGCTTGGGACGTAATTATCTTTTTGAAGTAACGTCTGTAATCTATAAGATAAGTTATTAGTTTGAAATGGTTACTAACAGTTTTAGAATCAATCACTATTATTTTCAGCATCATTTTCCTGCGTATGTCTTGAACATTTCACGGGCATGTACTGCGAGGCTGGAAATCTGTCTTGTGACATAGACGTCTGCTACAATGGGGGTACTTGCCAGATAAGCTCTGATGGAAACAACAAATGCAAGTGTACAGAAGGTATGGACGCTGTTTGTGGGTGCAGTTTGCAGTGAGCATGCTAGTACTTAAGTAGCGATAGTAAAAAAAGATTCAACGCCGCATAAAATCAATGGATCGGTTACATATTGTTATTGAACTACTTTCTCATATAGTAATAGGCATTCTGAAACGTTCATCTGTCGTAATGTTCAATGACTGTTAAGGCATGGGAGAAAGCTGGTGCTTAGAGAATTTATACCGGCACCTTATTCACACATCCCTTAGTCTGTTAGACCGTTGGTGCACCACTCAAGACTAGTCGACCGTCTTTCTCCATTCCTTTCTGTTTTTTGTCTTGGATAGAACCTCTTTCAATGGCAGGCCCGTCCATTCTTTTTATGTTGTTTTCCTATCGCTTTCTCTGTCTGCCTCTTCTTCTTTTTCCTGGTACTGTTCCCTGAAGGAAGGTCTTTTTGCCATAGTAATAGGGTAATATAATTATGAATCTTTCTTCATCTCTCTCTCTCTCTCTCTTTCTTTGTGGCCTTTTGTTTACCCAGCACGCAGACCTATTGCTTTAGACCTATTCATACACATATATGTGTACTTTTCTACCTAAGATATTTCCCAATGTTTAGGACAAGTGCACTACGCTTATTTAAATTGTCTTTAAGACCCATATGTGACCTACCGGTACTTGTTTTTCCACATATGACTCAATCTCTGCCACTGTTGGGGTTTGCACCCAATATGACATGAACCCTAGGCTGTAGATCTTTATCATTAGTCAGAAAACAGTATGGTCGACCCAGTGTTACATTTGTGATAAATGTGAGGTATGTGGTAATTTAAACCTTTTTGAAATACACGGGGCTACAAAAGTAGGTATACAGTGATTTAAAAAAGACATTTTACGTCTCGAGAGACTATCATTTCCCTTTGCAACTTCTTGTGTGAGGCCAATCCTTGATACAAAGCTGCGGTCACAGTCTTGGCATCTGTAATCACCAGGCACCGTTGTACTTTCAACCTTCTTTCTACTACTGCTGTGTATGGTATCTGCAATCCGGTCCCTTCCTTAATGCTCGCTCTCCATATGGATTTAACCAGTGCCACTTATACCCAGATGTTAGTGTCGATTTTGAAAAAGCTTCTTGTCACGTATGCATACATTGGTATATTGTAATAGTGCATAGTCACCGCCGACGTTTGAATAAAAAGAAATGTTTTAAAAAAGGTCTTTAGACTTGCTCAATTGAGCATGATTAATGCTTTTATTGAAAGGAAATATTTATGCGACATTACCGTAGTTTGATTGTATATTAAATGCATTAAATATATAAGTTTTTCTCTTTCTCCTCCGTATAAGAAATAATCTTTTTAAAAGTATATAAGAATCAAAAAAAGCATGAAATGTCACGACTCACTGACAAATGGGCTTACATTTCACCATTGCTCTAACAATAATCTCCCTTTTATTAACTTCAATACACACTTTTTAGTATAAAACTTTATTTCACTCCAAATTAACTTAATATTGCTTATGTTGATACAATCACCAGGTTAATTTTTATTATAACATTTCTAACTTTAGGTTTCAATGGTGACCGCTGTGAGCTGTCTATAGACCCGTGTTTATCACAACCGTGCCACAATAACGGGAGGTGCGAGATGTCCAGGTCCACTCAAGGTTTCCATTGTCAATGTTTACCTCAATATTCAGGCTTGACTTGCCAGTTTGTCAGTAAGTTTGTTTTTTTTAATCCACAACTTAACATCAGATGTGAAAAATTTGCAGGTCGAAACTGGGTTTGCGTAGCCAGGTGAATCACTGCACTCCTCCTTGATCTTTGGAATCGAAGACATTGCCATTATTATTAGTAGTAACGTTTTTAGCGTATTTTTTAGCAGTTAATATAGAAATTTATTATCAGAAATGTTTTATTTTTCTTTGAAAATACTGGGCTATTTTTTTTAATGGTATAGGCCTATTCTAACACATTTCTAACACAGGTTATATACCGGTACTTCAAGCATTTTTTTTTCTTTCAAAGATAAAAGTTTTATTCTATCAAATGATAGTGATCTTTTAGTCTACAAAAATGTTCAATCGAATACCAAACTGTATCTACAGATTTAACTAGTAACTCAACCAATGAAATTTATAGAAACGGATTGATCATCTTTAGTGGGCGTCTGAATCCAACGGTACTCTTCAGCATCTTAGGGATCCTCTTGGCACTTGGGACAATCATTGGGGTGTCCGGAATCATCCTAAGAAAGAAACACATCCATAGACCTCAAGACTTCTGCTTCTCTCTCCCGGCATCCTTCTACCAACAATTTCATCCGGCAGGAAGTGTTGCCAGCTCTGGAAGGTTTCAAAATGGCAGTATACTGGACTATGATGAGTTTTTACATGCTCCATCAGCATTTCGCTATTAATAATAGTAATGTCTGGATTTTTTTTTTCTGACATTTTATCATGTCATTGTCATTGTTTGTTTGTTGTTTTTGACACTTGAAAGATTATTGTTGGCTACCAAACAGTCGTGTATGTGTGTGTGTGGCTGAGAAGCAAAATGTCGCCTAGCTACCTATGAAGGGAGTTCAAATCCTGGCTCGAGCAGAGTTGTGTTTGCTGAGCACCTAAAGGCAGCAAGGAAACCTTCTCCCAGAGACTCACTCCCTTACAAATTTTGTACACGTTATTTCTCCCGCTTTCAATTCTCGTATGAAGTTTAAAACTTGCAGAATTATTCATCAATCAATTAAATAACCCAATTAAATCGTGGTAATTAATTTAATTTTAATTTATATTGCAAAGGGAAAAAAAATATTTCAGCGTTGAGATATATGGCTGTAAATGTGGAGCTCCTGTTATAAGATAAGTTTTTTTTTTTGTTTTTTTTGGCGATCAAATGAATGAGTTTATTTTTAAATATTTAACAAGCTCAAGATGCGACAATCTTCATGTGTGCACAGTGCGGCATGATTGTCACCACACAAAGTGAATGAATTATTTGAATCTCTAAACAAAAAATGTTTTTCTGTCTGTGAGTGTCAAGAATTAGAATGTATAAATTAGATGTAATACTTATCTATTTTAGATTTTATAAATTAGATGCAATACTTATCTATTTTATATTTTATTAAATAGATGCAATACTTATCTATTTTAGATTTTATAAATTAGATGCAATACTTATCTATTTTAAATTTTATAAATTAGATGTAATACTTATCTATTTTAGATTTTTTAAATTAGATGTAATACAATCTATTTTGGATTTTATAAATTAGATGTAATACATATCTATTTTATATTTTATAAATTAGATATAATACTTAGCTATTTTAGATTTTATAAAT
>JADKLZ010078165.1:0-10572 GCA_021533235.1 Biomphalaria straminea | reverse complement strand
ACATATTTAATCGAATTATCTAATAGCTGTCTTTCAAAGCAGTCACGAGTAGACCTCTGTGACGTAGAAGTCTATATTAACGTTTAAAAATAGAAAAAAATTAACACAGCAACAAATATTGAATTCTCACATCTAGCTGCTGCATATCCTCCCGAGTTCGCTGCCAACGGCGACACACTTTATGCACAAATAATGAGGTTTGGCTATCGAGTCCAGTGATTAAAGAGAGCTTGCAGAAAATGTACGTCGCAATAATGGCACGATGTAATCTACATATTTTGCAAGAACGGATGCAGACAGAGCCGTTGTCTTCTGAGGGTTAACTGAAGTTATCGGTTTATCTTGATTATCTCGCAGGAGAGAAAATGTTCAGTTTCCTGAGATCTTTGATGTGTATACAGTTTGGTTTGGTACAATTCTTGATAGTTTAATGTTGAAGTGTGATTCTCTCTAGAAAGGCTCGTTCTTCTGGGCCACTTCGTTGGTTGATTTACATCGCGTTTTTCGCATTGGATTCTTGAATTTAGATTAGTGCAATGTGCTTTTTACTTTAAGTCCAACTTTTATAGGTACAATTCAAGATTTCCTGTAGATATAGATATTGCATCTAACTATAGATGGTACATAGTGATGTAAATGAAGATAGTACATAGAGGTCTAAATGTAGATATTACATAGATGTCTAAATGAAGATATTGCATAGAGGTCTAAATATAGATAGGCTATTACAAAGAGGTCTAAAGTGGTTCAAAATAAATGCACACTTGTAGGTCTATAGGAGAGAGAATCATGATGATTGTCTTACAGTTCAAACGTTAGGCCTACTTTTAGAGACATCAACTTTTATTTTGAGAGAGTGAAATGATTTTTTCTTTTAGTTTGTTGGAATAAAGATACGAGCATTTAAGATTGTTCTATAAACAGTTTTTACCTAGCTTTACTTGATCTATGTTGCATTTTACATTTAGGCTCGCTTCTTACAGTAGTTGTTTAGTATTGTTATTAATACAAGCTAACATTTTATGTGTTTAAGTTATTTTTAAAATGCAAACAAAATTAAAACAAAAAGTCATGAAAAGGATTTCAAAATTTGAATGTCATAATCATAGACATAATATATGTCTATGGTCATAATATATTTAATAAAAAAAATAAATAACATGATACCTTATGCAAACAAATTCGAATGTTATATGTATGCACTATGTAAGATTATAATAAAATATTGTGTAAATAATTAAGATTATAATCTATTATCTTAAATTTATTTATCATTACCCAAGCAGATATGATATGATAAGATAATTTTTACTGGTCCAATCAATTGGAAATTCAGTTAGACTACAGTTGACGTCCTCAGCATATCTACTATAACAATAACAATATAGATGCAAATACAAACAACATTCATGCACGAAACACATACCCACTCACAACCAGTGCTTTATGAATTAGACTTCAAATATGATATGAATCAACAATATAATATGAAGTCTGTGATATATGAACCTATGCTGTGATATGAAGTCAAGATGTGAAGTCTATGATATATGAATCCTATGCTGTGATATGAAGTCAAGTATGAAGTCTGTGATATATGAATCCTATGTTGTGATATGAAGTCGAGATGTGAAGTCTATGATATATGAATCCTATGTTGTGATATGAAGTCAAGATATGAAGTCTATGATATATGAATCCTATGTTGTAATATTAACTCTTTCTCTCCGTAATTATTTACCACATTCTGATGGAATCAACGTTGATATCGTTAGTTAGGAGGGAAAGAGTTAAGTCAAGATATGAAGTCTATGACACAATATGAAGCATCAACGTGCTATGTTGTCTTAGATATGAAATGAAATTTTACGCTATGATAAGAATGAAATAAAGTCTATGATATGCCAACATACACTAGTTCAACAGAATGACGTGCAATGAGCATGTAAATACATCTAGTCATGCATGTTAATGGCTTAAACTCTGCTAAGTCACTGGTTTTCCTGGCTGATTCAGGCAACCCATTCCATTCTCTAATGGCACTAGGTAAGAAGGAGCACTTGTACGAATTTATTGTAGCGTTTGGAATACTAAATATGCCTCCATCTTTGTGTCTTTCTGAGTATTTCATTAGGTTTTGTTTTTCTATTGGTAAATTATGCTTTAAAGTGTTATATGTATTATAGCTACTTTACTGTTTATTCTTCTATCCTGAAGTGTTTCTAAGTTTATTGATTTTATTAATCGTGTCAATCTAATCAAATTTGATTCTCCTTTCATTATACATCTCACTGCTCTTTTTTGTTTTTTTTCTAGCTTCTTTAAGTTTTTTTTAAGTGGAGGGATCCCAAACAGAGAATGCATATTTTAATATTACGGTTACAGGTTGGGCATATGTAATCCCCAGGCGCCGGTTTACCATGAGTAGTTTTTATTTGTTTTAGTTTTTTTGTTACTCTTACTAACTGGCAATTTTCTAGGTGAAAAGATATGCTCCAATTTGATCCCCAAGTCCCCAAGTCTGCAATTCTTGTAATTCTTTTTGTAAAAATTTAGTATCTTGTGTCGTTGTTTTTAGTTCTATATATTATGCATATGTCTGCAAATAATCTAACTTTTGTTCCTGAAGCAATGAATGCAAGTTTGATAACTCCCAATGTTCTCTATACTTCATAACTATTCAGTTATATTTTAAGACCAGATCACCAGATGGCCTTTGAGCTGGTCATACAGACGCACACCAGAATGACCACTGCATCTCTTCATTAATAGTTTGTGTCCAAGTGTCCTAGATTTGTGTCAAGAAAATCCAATTTCTTCAATCACTAGATTATTGTATTCCAATCCATTACAGAGCGTCCAACAGAAAGGCTGGGCTATGGGGATAATGTTGGAGTGCAGGATGTTTTTATTGAGATAATGTCATCAATATTGAATGAACGGGCAACTCTAAATTAATATACATCGTAGCATATTTGAAACAGAGCAGACAGTCGAGGTCATGTCTTCTCAATCTAATATTTAAGAAAAACAAAACATGGCATGCAAATTTGTGCCAGAATTATCAAACCTTTTTAATTAAAGACTTTGATTATTTAAAACCTCCAGGATAAGTAATTATCTTATAAGAGCATGACGTTTGTGGAATATCACGAGAAATAAGATTATTTGTTCTTATTAGGAATAATGTCATTAAAGCTTGTGCTAGAATGTACACAGAATATATCTAAAATATAAGGCAGAAAGTAAGGCGTATGTATGTCTGTATGAATGTATGTATGTATTAATGCAGTGGCGTAGCTAGCCATGTACTGGTGATGCGGGCCGCACGGGGCATTAAGTGATGAGTGACCTCAAAGTGAGCACATTTCTCAGTAAAAAACTGCACACATTGTACATGAACAAACATAAACTAATGTATTTGATTTATAAATTTATTTATTTTGCCTCTCTTTTAATATTATGGGCGCTGCTAAAGATTGATAAGTCTGGCTGGCGCTCATAGTGCTAGCTCAGTTTGAGAAATTTCCTTCTCTAGTTAAATTGGTTAACAGTGATCAATGAGTCCTAAAGGTGAAAATCTGATAATGAAAAGAATCTTGGGTATCATTCCTTTTCTCTCAAATCAGAATCTGGCCTTCAATGGGCATCACGAACGAATTGAAGAAGAATTGTAAAGGCAAAATCTCTGAAGTAGGTGGATTGTAAGTTGCTACGCAGTCTTAATTTTCTCACCTATTTTGGATTCTCGGCCCTTGAAGTAACTGAAATAAGCGATGAGTAAGCCTAACAAAAAAAAAACAATGATCGTCCATTCGAGACTTCATATTTAAATAGAAAAAAATAAAAACATCGATAATTACTAGTCGGAAGAGCAACGCTGAAGTCATTATAACCTTCAGCGAAAGTACGTGCTCTGATCTGAGGATTAGTGCAGAATATCAAAGACCACAATAAGAAGAAGCCAAGCCAAAAATGTGAAGATTCTGTATAAACACATAAGAAAGAGCTACGGATTTAGATGTATTCTACCTTGGACGTGATAGTTCAAGAAATAATCACACAATGTGATCATGATGTGGTAGATAAATATGAATTCTATCGCTATCCCAACTATTGAATCCTCAGACTGAAATCAATATCGATGGTGCTCATAGCAACATTGACAAAAACAAATTTTGTCTGGAGGTCAGAGGGCAGTGTTCAAACTCGGGGCCACCACGACAACAGGCCGAAGAGTTGATCACACGAACACAAAAACAGAGTTAACGTAATACCATTTTAAAAAAAAGGTAAAAATATCTTATAAATATTATGAACAAAGAATACGGTTGACAGTAACGACATGTGCTTTTGATTACATCATAGATCTAGAGATACACAGGCGACCAACTCTAATATCTATGTGTTGGATGATAGTGCACAGCAGTTTGATGTCTACTAAACAAGACAACTACTGAGTACAAAACGTTTGATTGATGTCCACATCTGTTGCACTACGTATTGTACAAATCTATGTCTCCTGACTTACAGTTTAAAAAAAAAATGGTATCCTTACATGGGTTTATCAAAATGAGGGAATTGTACCTTGTAAGTAAGTAAGGTTCCCCTTTAAGACCTTGTGGTCTATAGGGCAGATGATGTAAAGGTCATCTGATTGTGGCCTACGGTTCACGAGGGCATTATGTGGCCAGCACAACGACCAACCGCCTTTACTTTTCCCCAACTAATGTCAGGTACCCATTAGAGCTGGGTGGACTCTGGGCGCCCAAGGATCCCGAAATAAAATCCCAGTCTTCACCAGGATTCGAACCCAGGACCCCCGGTTCAGAAGCCAAGCGCTTTACCGCTCAGCCACCGCTCCTCCTAATTGTACCTTGTGAGGTTGTTTATTTGCAAAATGTGGGGTTGAGTACTAGTACTCTGTGGCGTCAAGTACTTGTACTCTGTGGCGTTGAGTACTTGCACTATGTTTTGACTATTTGTACTCTGAGAGTTTATATTTTTGTCAATGTGCGATTGGTTACTTTGTGAGGTGTGTACGTTGCTGTAACGCTCCGAGGGTAGCAGAAGGCAGTAACCATTTTGTAAAGTCGTTTGTCTAACGTCAGTCCAGTGGTCAATGTCCTAGTCCAACTCAACAGTTTGCATTTCTTTTCTATACATTGCTCTTCGGGGGACCATGGCTTGCCCGCTTCCTTTGATTTATTGGATTTCCTGTTGAGAACAATCATGGAATGTATTTGCATTCGAAAGACTTTGGCTTTACTGTTAAACAATCTCAGTCGCGGATACCAGGTTACATCGTAGAATTGAAACATTTTTTGTTAATATAATCAAATCAAAAGACGCTCATGTTTCTTCTTGGACATTGAAACACGTTTGATTGGCAATCCAACCCTTCCCCTTTTTTCCGTTATGGCCAACTTAAGAAAAGAAAATGAAAGATCGGTATGACTAGGAATGTACAGAGACGGAAAGTTTTCTGTAATTCAATGTCAAGACAAATCTATACCCTAACTAGTCCTAATACAGTAACACCAAATCTCATTCCATACATAAATATCATATATCTTCTGTTAGATAGCTTAATTAGGTTTAATTTTGATGTGTTGTCATATTTGCTTGAAATACTTTTGTATAGCGCGAATTTGATGCTCTAAGCATGTTCAGTGCGACCTGGTCTTATCTCTTTTGTGGACCCCTAGGGGAGGGGGTATCTGGGAGAAGGTTTCCCTGCGCTCAGCAAACACAACTCAGCTCGATTGGGGATTCAAACTCAAGCCTCCTTGATAGACAGCCAAGCGATTTATGCCACATAGACACACATTTTTATTGCTATTTTTCGTCCCTAGCAGAGCCCCAACTCCTTATTGCTATTGTTTGTCATTAGCATAAACCCAGCACCTTATTGCTACTGTTTGTCCCTAGCAGAACCCAAACTCCTTATTGCTATTGTTTGTTCATAGCAGAGCCTCAACTCCGTATTGCTTTTGTTTGTCCCAAGCAGAGCCCCAACTCCTTATGGTTTTAATTGTAAGAAATCTGTCAATTTAAGAAATACATTAGCAGAAGTGCTGGACTGATAACCAAAGGACAATAAAGTAACAATCATCTCCAGTGACAAAAAAAAAAGCGAAAGTCGAAAGGAAACAGACTGGCTCATCCACCACACTATCAAGCAGTGGCGGAGCTATGGGAGAATTTGACCCCCCCCCGGGCCCCCACTTGAGGGGAGCCCCCAAATAAGTGTTTTTTTACATTAAAATTAAATATTACGCTAAATGCTGGGGCCCCCAAATAGGTCAAGTCCCCCCGGACCCCCAAACGATGGAAAATTCTTAGCTAAGCCTCTGCTGTCAAGATCACCATAACATTTGAACTATGCGGGAGAGAATGTCTTTTCAAAAAAGCGTTATAAAAGTATTATAGATAAACATTTAAAATAATTTTGTAAAAAAAAACTTTTAAAAAATTGAGTATCAATTAGTTTGAATCAATAATGTAATTAACTTTTAATAGATATAGTCTAACAATAACACAGTTGTGCCATGGAAATATTTTATTTAATGTTTTTGTTGAGCGAAACTTTCCTGCTTACACAATGCTCAGTGCGCTATGGTACAACCATTTTTCTGGACCAGTTCGAGGCCATTCGAGGGAGAGGGTATCTTGGAAATGTTCTCCGTGCTGCCTTTTCAAAAGCAATTTTTTTTTAAAGTAGCCAGAGTCTAATTCGAACTCCAGCCTCCACGTCAGAAAACCCACGCGTTTGCCACTGTGCTGTTCAAGTACTTGTAAAAAAAATAGAATTTTTAGTTTCTCGTTACTTGAAAAGTTTTAGTGAATAGATAAGATAATTTTTATTGATCCAATCAAATAGAAATTCAGTTTGACTACGATTGACAACCTCGGCGTATTTACTGCACGAACACAATGTAGATGAAAAATAAAATACGAACAACATTCACACACTCACAACCAGCGCTTTATGAATTAAACTTATGAATGGCTTAATTATCTACATAATGTTTATTTACCCTTAGATTAGTACATTTTCCATAGAAAATACATTAATTAATAACGACAAATTCATTAACTAATTGCTTAATTATATTTTTTAAAGTGAGTTGAATATGATTGTGCAAGGTTTTTGCTTAATCCGAGAATGGGAAGTGGGAGAAATAGCATCTTAACATTCCACCCAGACAGACAAACAGACGGAGTGAGTTAATATAAGATTTGTAAAGCTAGAAATATAGCATAGCAGAAATGTCTTTTTTTTTTTCGAATCAGATGATTAGACATTTTAGAAGCTTTTAATGATACGCATTGCTCAGACCTCTAAGGGTCATGATGACATTGTGGGATTAAGCTTTAAACATTTTGTTAAGGAAACAGAAGAGCGACACAAATGATTACAAAGGAAAAAATGCGGGTCGTAGAATGAAAACAAAATTGTTATTAAATAAAAAGTAGCTTACGGGATACACGAGAAAAGAATATAAGAAAATACTCATAGACAATGTCAACAACGAAAGCTCTTGAGTGTATGAAGTTGAATAAACTGAGACCAGCAAACAGAAATATAATGGGGTTATAAGTGGGCAGCGTGTCAGGTCGTTATCACTGACAAATCTAGAGTCCATCTACTTACGTATTCATAGGTCTATCACTTCAGCACTTTTGAAAAGGTGTACAATAATGAACAAATGGGAACTACAGGAAGAGAGAACCAGCAATAGGTTAAGTTGTACGTCTGGGTGCTGTGTTAGAGTTGCAAATATCTCAATCTGACGTGCTTGTGTTTATTGTATTGGCGAGTGTCTAGGGCTTTTGCAGATATTTCTTACACGTCCCTCTGGTATAAGAAAAAAACAAAACGGAACACTGGGACCAATCTCTATAGAAACAGCTCTCCGCCCATTACGTCGAATGGCTCGGGACTATTGCCTATTGAAGTATGTAAGAATGCCCTACGTCACTAATATGCTCAGAATTAAATTGACTTTCGAGTGGTAATAAAATTTTTGTCAGTATATTTATCAATAATCAGATACAAACACTTTATCGATTTTTAGATTCATTACTCCATCGAATGTAAAATTTGAAATACTTTTTGGAACTATTTCTCTTAGACTAGATACCGTTAATAAAAAGACCATGCGTTGGTGTGTTATTATTTAGGTTTTTATATAAAAACTTACATTATCCACCGGCTTCGCCCGTTGATAAGTTGTTTTTTTTTTTTTTTTAAATTACATATTGCTAATGCTCACTTAAAACTTTGGCGGTACTGCCCAACCTTATATTTTCTCACTTTTAATAACACTACTTACATTTAGACAACCCCCCAGTTTGTCCAGTGTTGTCTTGTATATGTTACGTTTAATTGGAATGACCCGCTTCACTGGTCTCTGAACTCTATATCACTTTTCTCTTACCTCCCTTTTATTTTCACCCTCAGCCCCCTCCCCCCTCCGCCCTCAAACCACTTGAATATTAGTATTTATATCTGATTGCGATTGCACGGCCCGCTGTATGACGCTACCCCTCCCACACCCTAAACCAAACACTTTTTTTTCAAACCCCATCAATTTTTTATCAAGTGTTAAAAATCGTCTCAAGATCAAGGTTATACTTTCAGATTCAACTTTATAGAGATTAAATTACTCAAATTAAATTTTGCGAAAAACAATTAGAAAAAAAAAAAAATAAATATCTTGCGATTAGAGACTTGAACTATTAACCTTCAGATCTATAGTCTGATGATCTACCGACTGACGTAACCGAGTGTTAACGGAAGTACATGAAATTACACACAAAATATAAATGACTTAAAAACTGAAGTAGAAAAAAACAAAGTCTCAGACTTTGCTCAGCGTTGGACAAACTTTTCCAATGAGGGCCACATTAAAAACATTTTCAGAATGGTGGGCCACATTTATACATGTTCTGACAACTAACTATGTATAATAAATTCCCGATTGATGAATAACAAAAGTTTTGAAATTAATTTTAATGACTAAAAAAAGCTCCAGACGAAGACCTTATAAAACTCTCGCATGAAGAAATGGAAAAGCTTTATTTGAAAAGATTTAATCTGCACATACATTTCATGCGCTTAAAAACAATTGCAATTATGGAAAACATGAAGACTGTCTTCCACTCTTCATTAGAGATATTAGTGCCACAGTCACAGTCAATGTCGTTCAAGCAACAAAACAATTTCTTCCTTGAGATCCCAAATTCCACTCAATACCTTAACCATGCTAAGCCAACAGATACTACTTTGGCACCGAACATAGGATTGTTTTGTTTCTGAATATTCAAGTTGGCTACTTCTCTGAAGTGCTTCTAGTTATGCCCCTAGCTCTGATAAGTTCTATGACTTTGATAATTGGGTCAATAACATGTTTGATATTCAATGCAGCTTTACATAAACTTTTCCCATGTAACAGTTAATGGTTGTGATTATGTTGGGATTATGTTCTTTAACTTTATTAACAAACCTACTTTTTTTTTCTCAATCAAAGAACTAGCTCGATCAGTTGTTATACTCGCCATCTTGGTCCATGCCAACTTTCAACAGTGTTCTTCATAGCATTGAATAAATACTGACCTGAATTTGTGTCTGTGACTAAATATTTCCACATATCGCAATTAGAATAATCTTCGTTTAGTTTAAACTTTTTTAGAATGACACGTAGAGACAATATTTCGTTCTTCATCATAAGAATCAAAAGTTTCAATAATTTCTTCTTCTTCTAGCCAGCTATTTGCTGCTGAGCTGTTTTGCAGACTGTGCCAAGGAAAAATAGTGTGCTATTCTCTTCAGTTGTTCAGCACTTCAATAATTTATATAAATAAAAATTATTTATTGTTATTATATACTATTTAAAATAATAATAATAATAATAATAACATTAATCTTTATTGTGCCTAAGGAAATTTGTCTTACAATTTATGCATTAAACCAAACAAAACATTGTAACTATAAGAAAAACTATAAAATTTGTAGGAACACATAACACATAATATATTTGTAGGTGTCCACAGGGGTATAAAACGCACCGACGGGTCGCATGTGACCCGCATCTTGTAATTAGCCCATCCCTGATCTAGATTAATATGCAGCTACTGTGAGAAATTTGTTCGATATTTAGTTTTCCATCTATAATACATGTTCATCTAGATGTAGGTCTAATCCTTTATTTTAAATTACAGACTTTTCTTTAAACAGAAGATTGTTGTAATTAGGTATATAGTATTTCAGATACCAAAGACGGTCTAGGTCTAAATTTGTAGTAATAAAATTAGGTCTAAGAGTCTACAGTCTGCAGAGAGGAGCAAGTGTTCATTCTGTATTATGCCGTCTTTCAAAAAAAAATTGGGCTGAAATTGCAACTAAAGAATTGTCTTTGTTAAGTGATCATGAAAGTTGCTTAGTTGTTCTAGTCATACAGAAAGTAGTAACTTGTGTATTGTATTTAGTTCGTCCCCACAAGTGAGAGAACTAATGATATGTCATTCTGTGAACCAGAGCCCTTAGGAAGATAATAGACATAAGAG
>JADKLZ010078077.1:0-11702 GCA_021533235.1 Biomphalaria straminea | reverse complement strand
AAATGTCTGGTGAACGAATAGTCGCGTGAACGAAAAGTCGTGAACGATTTGTCGGTGAACGAAATGTCAGTGAACGAGTTGTCGTGTCCCCGTCAATATCGGTAGCAGTTTTTTTTTAAATCAACGAACAGCAGATCAGGGCTATTAAAATCTACCGTTTTGTCGTTCAAAATAGGCGTATCCCAGTACAGCAGATGTTCAGTAGACTCAAGAACCTCTTGTGGCGAGTTATTATTACCGGTATTATTATTATTAATGCTAAAATCATCTTTTACAGACTACAATGTAATACTAATTTATTCAAACACATTTTCAAAAATAATGTAGTTGCCTACATCCATAGACATCGTTATTAGCAGGCTTCATCATTTTAGGGCCTACAAATAATGAATAACATATATTGGCCTATATAGGTGGTCATAATATATATTATAATATATATTATGACCACCGTCAGTCGCGAAGCGACTATGGATCATCTCATGGAAATGAGATGAATGCCTGGGCATAAGCTGTGGTCGGAAACGATGTCGCCCACACATCAGTTCCCCCCTCTCCACGCAGCTGATGTATCCAAAGGAACGGCAGTGCCGATACAGTTTGGGGTCAGCAGCGTCGCAGGTTCTGCCAGAGTGTAGCACTGGGTGCTGCAAACTGCCTTAGGGTCGCCAGCTCCTGATTTTTCCTCAGGGTTGACTCCCGAAGCCTTTCCCTTGATTGGGTATAGCTGCAAGACAGCAGAGGTTTGAATTCAGAGTTTTGACCCTGATAGCAAAGATTTTGGGCCCAGTAAGGGCCCCAACTGGGCCAGCCCATACTCACCATATGGGCCCCAACTGGGGGTTGAACGATGGCCCAAACTGGTGCCCTTAGGGCTGAGAGTAAGGGGGCCCAGGTGGATCCCCTTGTGAAACCCGTGTGGGGCCAGTGTTCTGTTGTCACAGATTAATAAACTACTGTAGACTTTACAATTTAACAATAGATAATATAATGAGACTGTCTTCAGTAAGGTAGACATATAGAGAACTCCTTTATTTCCGCTATATCTTTTACGTTCTCTCAAAAACATAAACAATAAACAATGACGTAATATATTTTATATTAGCACATCCTTCCTTTTAAAGTTCTTAATAGGGCCTACTGATATCTAGAAGGAATCTTAACAACTCGGCCACTTCTGGTTGTTTTGACTGGCACGACAAATTCTCTAGACGTTGGTTTATAACTGTCTGTTTCGGTTGTTCTAACAGTTTGTTGTTCATTGTCTTCGTCAGTATCATAGTACCCAGAGATGTCTTCATCAAAACTCTTGTTTAAAAACCGTTGGTTTCTTCTGTAGGTTTTTCCATCATTGGTCTTTATGATATAAGATCTGGGTGATGGATGTTTCTTAATGACGACAGCTTTCTGCCATGTTTGTCCTAGACGCACTCTCACCTTCTCTCCGACAGAATAATCTTTAGGTAGTCTTGCTTTTGCATCGTATTTTACTTTGCTTTTCATCTGTCGTTCGTTGAGTAATCTCTCTGCATTTTCAGCTATCGATGGTTCAAATAGTTTGGGATCAGTTGGAATTATGTCCCTGAGTCTTCTACTCATCAGCAGTTGTGATGGTGAATACGGCAGTCCACTTATTGGAGTATTTCTATACTTGAGCATAGCGAGATATGGATCTTTCCCACTTTTGTATGCTTTGTTGAATATCTGTTTTACGATACCAACATACACCTCACTTTGACCATTTGATTGAGGGTACCTGGGACTTGATGTGGTTATCTTGAAATTCCATTCCGAAGCAAACTCTCTATATTGATAACTGTTGAATGGCATATTGTCGCTCACTATTTCTTCTGGTATGCCATGTCTAGCAAAAATACCTTTCAGTGCTCTGATAACACATTCTGCTGTTTTGTTTTCCAGTCGTTTTATTTCAGGGTATTTTGAGAAATAGTCCACAACTAGCAAATAATCATTGTTTTGCCATTCAAACAAATCTGTCGCAACCTTTTTCCATGGTCTGTCTGGTACAGCATGAGGTAGCAATTTTTCCTTCACATTGTTTCTTTTGAATAGTTTAACATCAGCTTCAGTTTTGCGACGAATTTCTTTTATCTTCTGATCACTTCCGGGAAACTTTCCTATTGCGCTATAATTTTTCTTAATCATGTCCTCATCTGGTCTCGATTTCTCTTGAGCACGTAATAGTTTATCATCTTCTTGCAATTTAGAACCTGACTTTGGTCTACAAGTTGTTGTTAGTTGATTTCTCGGCATCAACTCTCGTGGAACTTCATTTTGTCGCTTGACAATAAGTACTTCGACATTTTCTTTTGCTTCAATTAGTTTCAAAGCAATAGATGTCTTCATACCTAGAACAGGGTTTATTTCTTTCTTGATCACATACAGATCATCTTTGACTTCCACATCGTCGACTTTAAATGTGACCGATGCAACTCCCTTCAGTTCTAGTGCTTCATCCCCTAATGCTCGTAGGGTAAAATTTGAATGTTTTAACTGACTATTAGTTTCTAAAGTGTTCCACGTTGACTCTGATATCACATTAGCTTGTGCTCCTGTGTCAATCTTCATTTTGACTATCTTTCCCATAATATTGACATCAACCATCCAAACTCTGACATTGTTGTCAGTACCAATTGCCTCAAACCATAACTCATTTACTTGGCTTGCTTGGCTTTCATCTTCCAGTAAATCAACAGCCTTTGAATATTTCGAACGACATTTTGCAGCGAAATGATTTTTCTTTTTACATTTTCGGCATGTCTGTCCGAATGCTGAGCAATTGTATTTTGCATGAGATCTACCACAAGATCTGCAACCTTTTATGGTACTTGTAACATGGTTCCATGCCATACTCTCGTGTGAGTTTTTAACTGTCATTCTATCTGCGGTCCTCTTTACTTTATTAGCAGCATCTATATGTAGTTCTTTCATATCCATCATTTGGTTCTGTGTATGCTCGTCAGCACGAATGATGCTTGCTGCTTTCTCCAAAGTTAAGTCTACGTCTCTCAGAAGTCTCTCTCTCACTCGATCCGACTGTATGCCACATACTAATCGATCTCTGATGAGTTCCTCACGAAGGTTGTCAAACTTACATTCTTTGGACAAAGTCTTTAAATCTGTATAGTACTGTTCAAACGTTTCACCGTCCTTCTGACTTCTTGTAAAGAATTTAAATCTGTCATAAACAGTGTTGGACTTAGGCATAAAATGATTCTGAAACCTTTCAATGAGTTTGTCTACAGCCTCATCTTCACATACTTGGAAAGTATTGTAGATGTCTCGAGCGGGTTCACCGATCAGGTGTAGCAGTAAAGCTTTCTTTACTGGTTCGGGCTTCGTGTTATTTTCAGTGGCGACCATAAACAGTTCAAAGCTTTGTCTCCATTTTTTCCATCTTTCAGGTAGATTGCCGTCTAGTGACAACGGTTTAGGAGGATCGAATAATTCCATTATTCGTAGAGGGTATAGATTCTAGATTTATGTCTAGATGTCTAGATCTAAAACAATTCAAATGAACTAGTGAAATACCACTTGATACAAATACAATGTACTTAAAAGCAATTTATAAGCCACACTACCTTCCATATCTGTCACAAGATCTGACACAAGATCACAAGATCTGACCCTTCTGACACCATGTTCTGTTGTCACAGATTAATAAACTACTGTAGACTTTACAATTTAACAATAGATAATATAACGAGACTGTCTTCAGTAAGGTAGACATATAGAGAACTCCTTTATTTCCGCTATATCTTTTACGTTCACCCAAAAACATAAACAATAATCAATGACGTAATATATTTTATATTAGCACAGCCAGTAAGGGGAAGGATTTGTGGGTCCCTACTGGGCCAATAATACTTAGCCCTTTGGGGGCATTAATGAAAGCCCAAATGGGGCCCTTAAGGGGCGAGTGTGGGCGCAATCTGGGTGCCCAGATCCCTTGTGAGGCCAGTACGGGGAAAACATTGAGGGGCCTGAAAGGGCTAACCACATGGGCCCTATTTGGGGGATGAACGTTGGTCCAAACGGGCACCCTTAGGGCTGAGTCTGGGCTCAGTTAGCCCTGGTTCATGTCTAAGGGCCGAGATCATTCCCCAATTGGGACCTATGTGGTTAGTATGGGCAGGCCCAGTTGGAGTCCTTACCGGGTACAGTTGTTGTATGCATAGCTTACATTAGTTTTAATATGATAAATAAAAAAATACAAAAAAAAAGTTTTTATTAAATATATAAGTACAATATTAAATCAAAAGAATCGTCATTATATATATTGTATAACAATAAAACATTTGTTTTTATTTCATAGCTTTATATACAATAAAACATAATATCTAAATGTAAAAAAAAACGAAGCAATAAAAGTTTATATTTACAAAAATAAAAAAACGTTTTAATGAGTTTATTGTGTTTATAATGCAATGGGAGACTATCCGAACCAAGTATAACGAGCTCTTTTTTTTGTCTCCCCTTGAATTTCATTACGCAACGAGTTTCCTGACCGACGGTCTCGTCCGAGATAAGAGCGAGGCGGGGAGGGCCAGTAGGACGAGAAGGGGGTAGGCGGTGGGACCTTAACTGTATTACGCAAAAATTCACACCGCCTGCCGACGCCCAGCAGTGAATCAATGGGGCGAATCTCTCCATCCCCTGCTACTTAAGGGCCCCATACATCTAAGGGGTTTTTGAATGGGCACAGGACGGGGAAGGAAATAAAAAAACTGCCCCGCACGACTATCCGGTTCCCCGTGCGGGCCCCTAACTCAGCCCGGACCTGAACAGGTAGCTTTGCTGGCTGGGATGAGCATTAATAAAATTTCATAAACAACTAATGTTGTTTAAAATAGAATCGTTTACATTTCGTTGTTTTGTACCTATCTATCAATGTATTAATTAGCTCTTGTATTGGGGTTCAACAATAACTTAAGAACCGATCTTTTTTTTCCGTATTGAGCTATAAAGTCACCTAACTACACATGTGTAGAGTTGCCGTAAGGCATAAATAAGTGCTTACTCTGTCATTGCTTTGAAAAGATCTTCTGTGATGTGGTCTTAAGTTATATCCATTAGGCCTACCACTTCAATACCTTGCAGACCTTCGTAATAATTCATTGCTTGGCTATGCAATGTTATTCTAACTGAATGAGAGTGGATTTGAATGCCTGGATCATATGATTTCAACTGTATAGAAACATTGTCTCATATTGTCTTTCATGTGTCAGAGTATATAAAAAAATAAATAAATATTTTTATTATAATAATAAGGCTTGTCTTCGAGTCCGAAGATTAGTGAGGAATACAGTATTTCCCGTGGCTGTGCAGCCCCAGCTGTGACCTACATATTTTGCTACATCCAGGGCAAGCAAAACCATTGTCCGCAGGTGGTCTTCTGTGCCACTGTGAACTGGTATTGGTCTGCGCGAGCCAATTATCACTTTAAAAATACTCTGCTCAGGCTGGAGGCAATACAGTAATTAGACATGGAGAAATAACATTTTAGCACCTGATAAAAATTAAATAGAAAATAATAAAAAAATAGACTTTTTCCAAATTTCCATTAATGTTTCATATCATTTAAAGCATCAAAGGTAAATAAAAGCAAATTTTTATAATGGTATAAAAACACATATTTCGTTATTAAAAAGCTCTGCTTAAATTAAAACCTAGATCTATCATTACCTAGTATAAACAGTTTCGATGTTATTAGGAAGACTTAATAATGTATAACTTACCTGTTACCTATCCCTTAGTATGTGGACCGTTGGGGTACCAAGCAAGACGTGTAGACCGTCTTTTTCCATTCCTCTCTATTCTTTGCCCTGTTTAGGACCTCTTTCAATGGCAGGCCCGTCCATTCTTTTATGTTGTCCCACCACCGCGTTCTCTGTCTGCCTCTTCTTCTTTTTCCTGGTACTGTTCCCTGAAGGAAGGTCTTTGCGAGCCCCAAAGATTTTGTAATATGGCCATAGATTTTAAGCTTGCGTTTTTTTTTTCACAGTAGTTAGCAGGTCATCATGGGGTCCGATCGCTGCAGTGACCCTGTCTCTAATCTCTTGGTTTGTGATGCGGTCTTTGCATGTGATGCCTAGGAAATAGGATCCTTCTGTAGCATCTTAATTCCATTGCTAGGATCCTCCTCTCTAGCTCTGCAGTCAGCGTCTAAAACTCATAAGCATATAGAAATGTTGCCATGACCAGGAAGCGCATCAGTCTGATTTTGATGCCGAGAGCTAAGCCTTTGCATATTATTTTAAGTTTTGAAAGGGCTGCTGTGGGCTGTGCTATTTGGACCAGTAGTTCGGGTTTTGTTCCCTCATCCGAGACAGTAGCTCCGAGGTATTTGAAGATGCTAACGTTAGTTAGTTTTTTCACCTCCTATACTGATGGCTCTTATAAAGCCCTGTCGGCTATTGGTCATAATTTTTTTTCTGCATTTATTTGCATGCCATATGCTGCGGAAGTCTTGTCAATGCGCATCACTTGGTCGGCTAGTTCTTCTTCTGCCCCTGCTAGGCCATCAATGTCTACTGCGAAGCGCAAGTTAGTAATTCTTTCTTCAATGATTACAGTACCTTCAGATCCATCGAGAGCATCTTCCATTATCCTTTCAAGGAAGATATTGAAGAGTGTTGGGGAAAGTAGGCAGCCCAATATTGTTGTTGAAGTACACCGCACTGGTAGCAGCCTTGTATAGATTCTGGATAACTTTGATTGATTATATTTTTATTAATGTTGTATTTTCCCATTGTTGCCCAGAGCTTAGGAATAACCCTAGCCCAGAGGCGTCACTAGGGTGGGTGTCACCCGGTGCGGTAAAATCAGGGTGTCACCCAGAGGCGTCACTAGGGTGGGTGTCACCCGGTGCGGTGAAATCAGGGTGTCACCCCCCTCTCCCAGCGTTCCACTTATTCTTCAAATAAAAAACTATCGTTGTTCAGTTGTTGTTATTTGCGCAATAATACAGTTCGTTGATTGCTGCTACACAAAGTTGAAATGAGTATCGATTATGTTTTTTTTGTTTTTTTTTCTTACATATTATCGTTAATCATTACATACATTAACATCTACGATTTCTTAAATAGAAAGAAATTAAAAACCAACTGAGCATGCTTTCATAGTAAACATTAAACAGCTCTTAATGGAAATTTTTGAACATTATAATCACATATAGTGGTAGTTTCATGAGGACAACTAATGAAAAATGCAACTTAATGAAAAGTATATTGATAGGTACAAAAAAATTTTAAGATTTTTTTTAACATATAAAAGTTTACAATAACTTTAGAAAATAAATATTTAAATTTCCTTTTCAGGATTTCAAATTAGAAAACTTATAAAAAAAACTTTAAACTCAATATTTCTTGCGACTTCGTTTACAATGGACAGAATTGCTTGATTTGATTTAAAAAAAATAGTAGTTAATTAATGTTTTAATGAGAGAACGTTGTTAGTTGATGTTTTAATAAGAGACCGATATTAGTTAATGTTTGAATGAGAGAACGTTGTTAGTTGATGTTTTAATGAGAGAACGTTGTTAGTTGATGTTTTAATGAGAGAACGTTATTAGCTGATTTTTAATGAGAGAACGTTGTTAGTTGATGTTTTAATGAGAGAACGTCGTTAGTTAATGTTTTAATAAGAGAACGTTGTTAGTTAATATTTTAATGAGAGAACGTTGTTAGTTGATGTTTTAATGAGATAACGTTATCATTTAATGTTTTAATGAGAGAAAGTTGTTAGTTGATGTTTTAATGAGAGAACGTTGTTAGTTAATGTTTTAATCAGAGAACGTTGTTAGTTAAATTTATTTTTGCAAAGCTTCTTTTCACATGACGCCTTGTAAACATGCATTTAACAAGAAACAGTTAAAGGTTTAATTCAAAGGCTGGTAGAGATTCGTTGTCGTCTTTCAAAACTTTGCTGCATTCTAGTATTCTAGTTTTAGTATTTCTGTTCACATATCTTGCCGTCTGGCCCAATATAAAAGAGGTTGATGCACTCAGTATTAACTTCTTGCTCTCTATTTGAATAGTAAATCTTAGAATACTTTCCTGATATTTTCATATTGTTAAAACGTATTTTTCTTTTTCTTTAGCATGCTAGTTTGATTTGAGAAAGGTTATCTTAATAACACATATTTCGTAGAGTAAATGTTAAAGTGCTCGTGCTTAGCCGCCACTTTGAAAATAATTAACACTTTAATTTGAAGGTACTTTGTGTTTAGTTTACTTTTTTGAGCACATCTGCCAATAAGAAAGTCAAGCAATGAAAGTTACGCATGTATTCAAAGACAGCTGGCAATCATATTTGTGCTGCGCCTCTAGTGTTTGTATTTTCAGAGAGACGGCAAAGATTTTCGCCGTCACACTTTCATAAAATCGCTCTTTCATGGGTCTAACAGCAACACCATGAGCACACCAACGATTTGTTCATATGACACGCTATCATTAATTATATTATCCTATCTATTAGTATTAGTGGCAAAGAAAGAAAACCCTTTTTTCTAGAGAACCAAGAAAGTATAATTAGAAAATATTTTCCGATTAAGAATTTGGACCACTACCTTCCAGATCTGTCACAAGATCTGACACAAGATCACAAGATCTGACTCTTCTGACACCAAATCACAAGATCTGAAACTTCTGACACCATGTTCTGTTGTCACAGATTAATAAAATATTGTAGACTTTACAAAGTAACAATAAATAATAACGAGACTTTCTTCATCATGGTAGACATAGAGAACTCTTTTATTTCCGCTCTATCTTTTACGTTCACTAAAAAACATAAACAATAAACAATGACGTAATATATTTTATATTAGCACAATATAAAAGTTTACAATAACTTTAGAAAATAAATATTTAAATTTTCTTTTCAGGATTTCAAATTAGAAAACTTATAAAAAAAACTTTAAACTCAATATTTCTTGCGACTTCGTTTACAATGGACAGAATTGCTTGATTTGATTTAAAAAAAAATAGTTGTTAATTAATGTTTTAATGAGAGAACGTTGTTAGTTGATGTTTTAATAAGAGACCGATATTAGTTAATGTTTGAATGAGAGAACGTTGTTAGTTGATGTTTTAAAGAGAGAACGTTGTTAGTTGATGTTTTAATAAGAGAACGTTGTTAGTTAATATTTTAATGAGAGAACGTTGTTAGTTGATGTTTTAATGAGATAACGTTATCATTTAATGTTTTAATGAGAGAACGTTGTTAGTTGATGTTTTAATGAGAGAACGATCTGACATGCGATCGTATAAGTTATATTTCAGCACTGGCTCATATTTGGATAACAGTTCCACAATCCCGAGGAAAAAAAATTTCATTATTCAATGAAAAGTCTTCTTCTTTAGTTCGCCACCATATACCAACTTTTTCTTTGATAGAAACAATGCGATAGTAAGCAATCTATAACACAAGATGTTCCTCTGTTTTCCCATCTAAACGTCAATCATAGCAATGACGTCCTTGTCAATTTTCGGAAGCTTAATTTGAAAACCTGATAAATGTTCTTCCGTCTTCTCTCGAGTTTTTCGTTGTGGACATGTCCACTATTTATCAGAGAAGAAAATCTTGCTATTGATGTTTTCCCATTTAGAATCATTTTATTCAACAATTTCTAAGCTTTATGATTTTGCTTCTGTCACATTTTAAAGTTGGTATTTTTAAATTATTTTTTAAAGTGCCTTTTTACACTTGGGTGTCACCCCCTATCGGGTGTCACCCGGTGCGGACCGCACCCCCCGCACCTGCCTAGTGACGCCTCTGCGGCCTAGCCCTTATGTAATCAGTTAAGACATGGAAAGGATTCTCTTGGTGTTGGAGATATTTTTCACATAGTATAACTTAAGAGAACGTTTAATGCCATTTGCCTTATGGTTTGATTATGGTCGTCCCATGAAAAAAAAGAGTTTTAATAACTGTATTTTTATAAAGAATTTTTTTTCTACATTTTTATAGTGGTAAAAAATATAATTATCTTAAAGAAGTTAGAGACTATTTTATTAGTTATGCACACTTGTTCTAGATAGTGATCAGAGTAGAAAGCTTACTAACATATCAATTATCAAACATTGTGTGAGCCCACAAACAAACAAACAGGTGAACAAACACAAAGTAATAACTTGAGAACAAATTATAATGGACATTGTTTTTATTGTTTAATGCTGTACAACTTATCTGTAAGCAAAATTAATCAGAAATTTGACATAAAAGTGCTGCACCTTTGGCTATCCAGTAATCTTGTGTGTTGATTGAAGGAAGGTGGACAGTTACAACAAAGTTAGTAGAATGTCCTGCCAAATAAACAAACAAGGAAATCAGTTAAAATAGTGTAGTTCAAATACTTATAGATCATACTATACACCTAGGATGCAGTAGCTACAAAAACTTTTTCTCAAATCTAAAATGTGAACATAACAGACTAGGGCAGAGGCTCCGAAAATCAAAAATATTACTGCCTGTTATTATAAAAGTATATCTATAGGGTTATTATTTTTTTATTCAAATTGATTCAAAGTGTAACAATATCCAACTCAAAACACAAGAGTTTAGATAAAATCAAAGCCTGAAGCTATGGTCTTGGTTTGAAGATTTTGTCATCCACAAAAAAGCACATCACCTGGCAGCTGCTAGTTGAAAAGAATGACAAAAAAAAAAAAATGGATACATAATATTGTAACGACTCTATCCAGGATTTCTGCCAACACAGCATAACCAATATTGACAGTCAGGATCCATAAAATGTAACGTTTTAATGTCTAATAAATACACAGCCAATACTGAATACTGAACAATTGGCAACATGTACAAATACATCACAGTAGATAACTGTACTGTGTATAAACTCTGTACTGCTGTACCAAACTCTACTGTAGGAGTTAACAAAAGAACTGGATTTTGTTACCTGTAGTGGAAAGTGTACCAGCTCTTGCAGCAGTTTTTTAGAGTGGTGCTGGATAGAGAGATAAATCTGGTTCATAGTCTAGGCGAGGATCCATGTGCATTACAGTCAAACTAATTTAGAAAAAGAATTAAAGATTACTAAATTTGTGTAGAAATAATGAAAGCAGTCATTACTTTTTTTCTGATTTGACTATCAAAACAGACAGTTTTTTTTTTTTTTTTTTATTATGGTCATTTGATGGAGGTCATAACTAGTCCAACATGTTTCAAACTGCTTAGTTCTTTGTACACTTACATAAGGTTAAGTTGAGGCCAGTGTCTTACAGATCTAAGCAACATTTTTTAGAACTATTCTGCTAGGGTCTGTGTCACTAGTTCAGATTTTCATCTTCCATGGAATGCATTTCTAAATTACATTATGTAGGTGACTTAATGTTTAGTTTTTTACTTCAGGCTGGATTTTTTGTAGTGCCTGTAAGAATTATATCCGCATACATTGGGATAAGACTGGGATACTCTTGATTTCATTTCTGTCATCACTTTCTCTTAGTCTAATAATTAATATTTGTTTGCTTCATTCTGGATCTTCCTGTCAGTCATTTTTACAGTTGAAATATGTTGAATAAATTCTTTAAGCAAATCTTTGACATATTTTCAAACTTGCTTTTTGACATTCACTGATAGATGACTTCTAATTCAGTCAGTAGAAGATAGATGACTTCTATTCAGTCAGTAGAAAGGAGTAAGGAGTTACAATTAAATAT
>JADKLZ010078075.1:33974-50604 GCA_021533235.1 Biomphalaria straminea | reverse complement strand
TACACTCTCTTCACATACACACACACCTATCCTGACACACACAGACATATATATATATATATAAATATTTCATGGTCTACAGCTAGTTCAGAGAAAACTTTTGAGATAGATATAGTCGTTTTCTATGTAGACGTAGATATAGATAGGCCTACTTAGAGCTATTTATTTTAATTAAAGTTTAATAATTAGGCCTATAATCAAACTACAGTTATTTAATTCTAAGAACTTAATCTAGACTACATGGTTTGTTTCTTTATTATTTTATTAATTTAACACTGTAGATGAATATCAAGCCTATGCCTTGATTTTTATCTACATAGCTCTATCTATGAATGCTTCTAGCAGCGTATTAACCATGGTGTTAACACTTGGGATTTGCTTCTCGGCAATGAACATGCAGTTCATTTTTGAACTGTTCACTTCTGCGTAACAAATGTAACTTTTAAAGTAGAAGAGCTGTTACTATGCGTCAACACATTTAAATGTATTTACATTGTAAATTCTAAATTGAATTAATTCATTAGGTTACGCTTCAATTTCTCTTTTGGATTATCTTAGGCTCAGATTGGCTGCCTGTCGGGCCAGTCAGCAGAAGACCAGAACGTAGATCTAGATGAAAATAGACAATATCTAATAGAGGACTCCACTGGGTGTGACAGAAAGAACGACAAGAAACGCTCTAAGTTTGTATCTAGATCTAAGTCTCCAATTTATCAGTTGGAAGTGGACATTGCTGATGAAGATAGCTGGAAGCACACTGGAAAGGTTAATCAACCAATGTTCAGGTACAAGGGAAAAAGTTAATAATTAATGTATTTAAAGTCTATATATAGCACTGTAGATCATGTAAATCTAACTAATCAAAGTAGTAATCAATGAAGAAAGCATTTTTAAATAAAACATTGTTAGTTAGATGATCCAAGCTGGCAAACGTAGATTAAGATTTGTTTAAACCTTTATTTTAAATAATATACTTATGAAGCTTGATGGTGATTCCCATTCATTATCTAGATTCTATATGTAGATAACTTACACATCTATTAAATTAATTCATCAGATTAGATCTGAATATTACATATGCCCTCCTAATAGATCAAGAAGTTTTTAAAAGTTTTTAATTATTTTCAATGTCAAAGATCAGAAAGGTTTTTAACATTTTTTTGACTTGTTCTAGTTTGCAGAACTGTACTCTTCAGTCTGAGGACAGAGGGGATGGAGAGACTTACTGGGTATCATTTGAAGAGAAAAGTTTCTCAAAGGGAAATGAATTTAAAGTCTATAATGGCAGAATGAATGGAGCTGGACCAAAGTCTGGAGACAGATGCGTGGTCAAAGTATTCAGACAGTGCCAGGGAACTAAGGTAATTGTATGTCTAGAAGCTTTTGGGGTTCTTTTTTTAGAACAGAGTACAAGTAAGTTGGGAGTGGGTTTGAAGACTTTCTTTAATTTGTTTCTTTCCAGATCACATGATTTTTTGCATGTGTGTTTAGGCTTGTGTTATTTCAGTGCTTAAGTAACATAATATTAAGTATATTGCTAGTATATATTTATTCCCTTTTATGAGTGCCAGTGTTAGGAAGTTCCTTTGTAGAGATAACATAATAAGTTGTTATGAAGGATTAAGTTTACTCTGATATATTCCTGAAAAGTGTACTCTTTTAACTACTTGCACTAACTTATTTAGTAAAGAGTGTTTATATTTTTTTTATGAAATGAATGCAGACTCTGATACTTTCATTTGTAGAGAATTTATTTTGAATAAATTCTTTTTTTGTCTATATATGAGTTGACAGTAATTATATATTGTGCTTATAATATTAGAATTAGACCCTAGAAAATGTGGTACAACTATCTACCAATACTATCAAAACAAGAAGAGATTTTTGAGAGTTGAAGTTGAAAACCCTTGACATTTGAGGGTCAGATCCTGGCAATCTCTTTGAGACTTTTTAATGTGAAGATGGGTTTAAAAGATTGAGTGCTAATAATAACCATTTAAAAAAATACCAAATTTTCTTTCAAATTTTTCCAAACTCTCAAGATTGCATTCTATGCCTCTAGCCTTGAGCTCAATCATTAGTAAAACACAATATCTTATAACTTTGCTTTAAATACACATCTCATGAACTGTTTAGCTGCCCTAGAGAGAAATTTTTCTATTTTGGCATTGAAGGGTTAAGTTTAAATTGAAGAATTTTTATAAAGAATATTTGCTTGTTTGGATATGTCGATGATTTATTAATCACAATTTGAAAGACATTATAAAATATAATTGTTATGTTTTATCTTTTTTTTATCTGCAGAGTCTGTGTGCCTGTGAAGTAAAAAAGTCTTTGAAAGCTAAAGAAATAGCCAAGGCTTTTAGAAATGTATGCCGCAATCAAGAAAGCAGAATCAAAATTGCCACAGTTTACTGGGCACTCATGGATGAGGTGTCTAAACTGAAGCTGCTATTTTTTACAGGAGAGAGAAAATTGTCTACAAGGGAAGCTGTGCTGTTTGAGGATGATGTGAGGATCAGTGATGAGAAGCCTGGTAAACCAAGGAAGTTGTCATTGTACATAAATGCTAGTGGAGAAAGTGATCATTCCATTTCAAAAGATTTAGAAGCATTTGTGCATTTTTCTTATCACTCAACCAAAGGTAACCTTGTTATCTGTGGACTTGAGGGTGTTCATGATGAGGATGGTTATTTTCTGAAGACACCAACAATCCACTCAGAGGCCAAGGAGTTTGGGAACAAAGACCAGGGAATGAATGGAATTCGAGAAATTTTTAGGAGGCATAAGTGTAATGACCTGTGTTTGAATATGCTGAAACCTGACATGGAGATGGTTATCATTGACAGCGGTTCTCCTGCAAAATGTCCTGCTTCATCATCATTTCCATTTCCAACAGAGCCCAAGCTTAACCTCAATGATGATTGCTGCCTACCTTGTAAATTAAACCACCCTAACCATTCTGTGATAAACAGGCATGAGTCATCTAAGTCAGAAATAACTGAGGGCATGTCTGACTACCTGGAGCCTTCTGCCCCTGTTTTAGAAGATCTTGATGAGGATGTCTTCATCCCTCAGCCCCCTCCTTATTCCCAGCATTTTGTGGCCAACTGGCTTATCAATGAGCAATTACCTAACTGCTTTGTTCCACCTGTCCAAGAGAATATCCTGAGTGTTCAGAACAGAAGTGAAACTTCTCATGGAGAAAACCTGAACCAGGTCACCCAGGACATGAATGCAAATTTTACTGATGTTGAAAGCATCTCAGGAGGAGTGTCTAACACATCTAGTGTTGAAGACAGCAGTGACAGGACATGTGTTCAGTTTGACAAGAAAAAAGTTCGTTTCAACCTTTTTAATAGCCCTAGCTCAGCTAATGCTTCCTCTGCACATTTCTCAAGTGACAGTCAGAGGGATACTTCCACCAGTGGGTTCAGCAGTCAGCCACAATCCATCATCAAACATTCAACAATAAATTCTTTTGAGCCTGTGACTCATTTCTCCCCTATGTCCCCCAGCTTCTCAACCAGCGAGATGTCCCAGCACTTCTTTACCGATAGCCCTCCTTCCTATTATGATTCTGAAGTGCATACAGCATACTGGATTGTCCAGCGAGGCTACCTGCCTGTCCATCCTCCAGCTCCAAGTGCCCCAATCAGTGACAACAATGATTCTTGTGCTAAAACTACAGTTGCTGCTGTAATAACACCTAAAGGTCAAGTGGCCAATTTTTTCCCAGTCGCAGTCAACACTATTCCCTCTACTTCATTGTAAGTGTAACCGTTTGAAGTTTTCCCTTTCTTATCCCAGTGTTAAATGTCTTGCAGGTGTCATGAACATGATAACAAAATTTGACTTGATGCATGCAGAACAATTATTAAGATACTGATTATGTTGGATTTTTGTCAACAATTGTAGTTGTCTAGCTGTTCATCTAGCTTAATTTAAAGCTTGTGCTAGCTTGATTTTTTTACCTTACAAAATGCACATTTAGAAGAATACATTTACAAAATAGTTTTTGAAATTTATTTTACAATAAAAGTTAGTAGTAGCATTTTTTTGTTGAATTATTTCTATTAGAATAGTGTTTATTTATTTAGAAACTCTAAAAAAAATATTTTCTCTTTGGTTTTTTTTTTGGATGTTTTTTTGTTTATTGAGGCTTTTTTTTTTTTGCATTCAGACTTTGCTTTAACTATTGTTATAATTAAGCTATAATTATTAATTATAATAAGCTATAATTCATTCTATTTATGTCTCCTTTCAAATCTGAGCCTGGTGACTTATGGCACCAAAAACAACCTGGTCAGGGGAAAGAACCTTTGGTTTTAAACCTATACCTTCATGTTAACATTCCAAACAGAGTAGTCTTTATCTATAAGACTTTGTCTCATTGGTCTCGAAATCTATTTCTTTTTTTTTTTTTCTTTTTTTTTTTTTGCAATAGTTCTTTTACCCTCATAAATAGGAGATAATATTCAAGTGCTTGAAAACAAAAAATAAAAAAAAAAACTTTCATTCACAGAATCTGACATTCCTGATCATTAGTAATAAAAAAAATAAACAAAAAACATTTTTTAAAGATACTATGGCTGATTTGATGAACTAAAGATATAATTGAATATGTTGTTCTATCAACATTCTACTTTACATATAATTCACTATGTCACAATTAAAACTGTTAGTGGTTTATGGATCCAGCTCCATTAATAACCAGCTGTGTATCTCATAAGAAGCTAAATATGTTGTGGAAAGATACTTCTAGTAAGTCTATGCTATTATGTTCTTAAAATTCTCTTATTACTATGACATCTATCAACTTAGAATGTGTTAACAAAAGAAAACTACTTTGTTCTCCTCTAAGTCTATTTCCAAACCATAAGTTATTAATATTTTTATGTGAGTGTACATTTTAATAAAATCTTTTTTGTACATACTTATATAAATCTTCACACATGTATATATAATATACAAATTGCCCTTGTATTACTATTGATGGTAAGTTTTTCTGCTTCAGAAAAAAACAACTCAGCATTTTCAATATTCTCTCTTAATTTTTTCTGCTATCAGAGGGGAGTTTATATTTTTTTAGAAAGGCTGCGTGGCACAATTTTTTGTCCTTTTTTTTTTATTCTTGTCTGTGATAATAATAAAGACTATTTTTGAAGCTCCCACTCCTTGAAGAATAAATCTTTAAAAATCTCTCTTTTAAAAATGATTTTTTAACAAAAGATCTGTATTTATTATAGTACATATAATCAAACTAACTTAACCTGCTGAAAAACTCAAAATGAAAAACTTTATTTGTACTGGTTTAAGTGAAAATATGTTTTGACATATATATTGATTTGCAAACAGTTTTACCCTTTACTTTTTATCAGGTTAACATTTTGACTCACTTCTCATTCTGGAGAGTCTTTTAAATAGGCTTTTGTCAGTTTGTAAGAAAATAGATTAAAATTTTGTAGGAACATCAAAGATATTAAAAATACAAATTGTTAAAGGTAAAAAAAAAAAATGAGTTTTGTCAAAATGATGGTAGATAATAATTTCTTTTATAATACATTTGTTGAATGTATAAATTTTAAAGTTTTTTTTAATAGTAAGATTAAGAAAATGATGTAACCAAACTATACAATTTTGTTTTCTTTTAAAGATTTTAAAAAATACAAGAATAAGAAATTTAATGTTTACGAATTATTCATATTTTAATGCTTTTAAGTAAAGTAAAAAGAATTTTGCTTCTTTTTTTTTTTATTGCTAATGTAGAATTTTGCATTTTGTTTTGCTATGACTTACTTAGGCCCTCCAACACCATTTAAAATCTCCTGTTACTATACAAAATAAAAACTTATAATTTACCTTATTAACTAATAACTAGATTCCTTTGAACAAAAAACAAGTAACATATAAAGCTTCTGCTGGTCTATTATTTTTTGAAGTACTTTAATATTGCAATGCGTCATACCAGTAAACTTGCACAATCAATTTCTTCTATTGCAGTCAAGCTGATTTATAGGTAAGACAATGACCAAAATTTTCATGAGCAGTCTATTTGTTTATTCAAATCTTTACTGAATACAAAGAGACATTTGAGTTGAGTGCAGGAATAGCTGCTGTTTAAAATAGCCAAATGCAATTTTAAAATGATTATATTTTGAAAAATTAAAACAGTTTAATGAGAGTTTTCACAGTGTGGTCAATCAGCTAGTAATTTTTTCTGAAAGTTACATATTAATGGTGAAATTTCTAGGAAAAACTTAGAGCCATTTTCGGAATCCATGTCCAACTCTAACCTAGTGTCCTAAATTTGTGAAAATTTTGCTAAGACATTGAAAGGAGTTGTAATAAAAACTGTTCCACTTTGAATGACAGGCAGTTTTACAACTGTTTCAGTTTTATAAATTATACTTTACCAGAAGTAGACTCTCTTTTAAAATATATATTAATTTTGAGTTGATAATCAAAATATTTATCTGGTAGTAAAATGATTTTCTTCCTTGACCTTGCTATTCAGCGTAAGTTGGCCATGTTTTAAGTAAGATTCAACTGAATTCAAACTAAAAGTGTTTCATTTCTAACTTCTGGTATTGGTGGTTGCTTGATGGTGACCTATTGAATGTATTTCTAATTGACATTCCTCTGTTTTATCCAAAGCAAAACAAATTGGGAGATCTTGCTGTCATAGTTAAGGGCATATTTCTAAGCTGGTACAGTCTTGCCAGATGAGTTGACATTGAATCTGGAGGAGATAATGAAAAGTAACTGGCCTGATGATGTCAACAAATTAAGAAATTAGTCCATGACTAATCCTAGTCCAGGCAGCTAGTAACTTGTATAGTAATTACCCTAATATGTTTTGCATCATTTCTGTATGTTATTCTCTAACAATAATTCCATGGATTCAATTACCTATTTCTTGGTGCTATATTTGCTTGTCACTACTCATTACAAGTTCACTTTTGTTTTGTTCCTTTTGCTTTGAACATTTTTATTTGCCAATGTTTAACTTTTTAGAATTATTTGTTGTTCCCATTTAATTTTGAAAACTATACATTTTATCTAACTTAATATTTTAGTTGTTTTTTTTTCTCTTAAATCTCGTTGTAGTCATTGATATTTGTAGAAATATATTCTTCATTTTCAATTTCTAAACCAAATGCTGTGTAAGTAAAACAATGAAACTAATTGATTTCATTGCTATAAACACTGGTCAACATCTTGATATTTAAAGTACACATCTTTTTCAGACAGATTTATATATTTTATTTTTTTAGAATTTTGCTCATATTATACTTCTTTTGATACTTTAAAATGTCAGGTAATGTTTTAAAAAATGTACAAGATAGATCTAATTGAAATATTTTGTTTTTACAGTTGTGCCACATATCTCTAATTCAAATACATGGATGTGCCTTGTGTTTACATTAAACTCTTGTATTGTAATGTCACAAATAAAAATGTGTTCCTACCATTCAGAGTAGTCATGTTCTTATTTTAATAATAATGATTATCTACTGTTCCAACTACTTGGTGTTTTGAAGTCTGTGAAGGTCTGTACAAATTGTATTAGGATGTTTCTTCAAAATATCTTGATACCCACTGTACGTCAAGTATGAATTGATAACAAATGGTCAAAGTGCCCAAAATAATAAAAAAAATAATGTCATGATCTTTATTTGAATATCCAGAAGTTTTTCTTTGTATGAAAGATTTGTTTTTTCTACACATTCATATATTCACCAATTCAGTTTTCATTTGTTCTAAAAATAGATTTATGACAAAATCACTAGCAATGTTTTAATAAACAGTAAGCAAGAGAATGAGACATCCTTTTATCTTTAAATACTAGTGGTTGATAAAAAAAAAAGTACTTGACTTTCTGAAGGTCTCTTAACTTTATCAGCTGTTTTTTTTTGTTTAAAGTTGTGAAGAGTGAAAAGTATTGCTGCTTGACAATGTTCTAAAAATACATATTATGAAATGTAGTTTTATCAAAAGAAAAAAAAAAATTAAACAAAATACAATGAAACAAAAGTATTGGTTTATGAATGACTTTTTAATAATGCATTTTAAAACAATAGCCTCAAAAACAAAAGTACAAACAGCTTCATTATCTCAGGTTTTGAACTGGCCTAACAACTCCCTAATTAAAGGAAAGCAAAGCTAAGACATTAAAAAGAAAAACTTTAAATACAAACAATTTACTACAGAAATAATAGATGTAGTAACTTTTGCTTTTTGCTGGTATACTAAGTAGTTCACAGATTAGCTATTAAAAGAGAATTCTTTCAATGAAGTGTTAATGTAATGAATTGAACATGAATACTACAGCTCCAGTTTGTGAGACACATGCTGTGAGACAACTCAAATTTCTATTTGTTCTTTATATTATCAGATACTTAGAAGTAAAACATAATAAAATTAAGATAAAGATCTATAATATAATAAAGATCTATAATCAATCAAAATCATCCAATGTCCATGTTTGGTCAAATTAACATGATTCTATTATAGCTAGAAAGCTTAATTAAGTAATCAGTCCTTTTTCAATAGAAATGTCATAATATACTGTAATGCTAATAAAGTAAACTAATATAATGAAAGTCACAAAGTCTATGAACAGACATAAAGTCAGTTTGTTTCAATTAAGCCAAAATGATTTAATCAATTTAATGCATGACTAAGAAGATGCACAGAAACCGAAGTTACTCTAGCATATAAATCATTCATGCCTTAGAGACAACAGAGACATAACCTAAAAAAACAACAACAACAAGAATCTATCCACAACCCTCTTCATTCAACCTTTGTACCATTTGCTGTATTAATCGTTGTGTGGGAGCACTGGGCATGATGGCATGGTCTGTTTCAGAATCACTGGAATTGCTTTCATTCTCTGTGCTGCTGTCATCCTCAGCATAATCAGCAATGCCAGGCAATACACCAGCTACTACCATGAAGCCATCTGAAGGAGAAATACCAGCCATCAGCTTAGCATCCGGTCTTTCAAGTGCTGGAGATTATAAACAATGACTCTAATTAAAGCAGCTTGGATAAATGATTCAGAAACTTAAAAAAGTGAATTTACTAAGAGCCTAGAATTGCAGCAAATATTGTTGTATATGAATTTTCAAAATAAAATAAATGGGGTAATTTTTATTTATCAGCGGTAGAATTTCCAATCGAATTTTGTTATTTAAGATTTGTTAAGCTCACTGACAGCAGTTTTGTTCTTAAGACATTTTTCCAGAAAAAAAGTTAAAACTGGACCATGAGATAAAAAAGGAATCTCGCAGTCTAAATTGGGACAAAATTGAAAAGTCAGGATATTTTCTTTATTGTGTTTCATTTCAACATTATATTTTAACTGATTTTTATTGTGTATTTGTGCTTGAGGTATTGTGAGTGCTTATTTACTATATGATTGCAGTTTGTGATATTAAATTATTCAATTTTCTAATGTGGATTTCTGCCAAGTTTGAACTATTTCATGAATTTATCTTGTGTCAACAAATTGCAATCTAGAAAGACTGATTTATACTAAATATGCAATACTTGTGCTCTTATTCAACCAAAGGTGATTGAAAAAACTTGAAGCCAATCAAATGTTTTTAGTTTTCCTGGGAGTGGGTGGTTTTTATTGGTGCAAAATTAAAGGAAATAATTCAAAGTTCTCTTCAAGAGATTTAAAAGTCTATATCTAAATATTTAATTAACTTACTTTCATCAACATCTCCTTTTTGTTTTTTTTCATCCAACTCTGATTTTGTATCAGTGCTGTGAAAGAAAAAAAAAATTACAAATGAGAATGCCAACAATATGTCCAGTAGAAAAATTAAATTTTTAAAATAAATCAGCATTCCTTTAGTGATACTATTTCAATTTGACAAATTTGAGTGTACAGATTGAATTTAAGATGTGATTACAGCATACTAAATAGACCTTCTTAAAAAAAGTTTTCTCTTTTAACAAATATTTTAACAATGAATAGAGTAAAACTTAAATAATAAATAATACCTATATGCTAGTACTAATTTATAAAAGTGCTCCTTCTTCCCTAATGACATTAGAGAATGGAATGGGTTGCTTAAATTAGCCAGAGTAATGATATGTAATAAATTACAGAATCTACTTGCGAAATGTTAAATAAAAAAGACTGCTTGTAGAACGCAATAAAATATGAAGTTTATTTGCATATCAATCCACTTTCAAAAGATGTTGATGAACATAATAACTTCTTGCTTCACTTAAAATATATTCATATCACACTAAATTCACTACTTGAGTACACATAAAATTAATAACTTGAACTTACAAACTTTCAACTCTAACTAAACCTTGACTTGCTCCTTCAACTAACACAAGTTTCACTCTACTGTAGATTGTTCAACTTAAATTTTTCAACTAACTACTTCTCACTAACTTAAACTGCTGTAATTATCTTCTCTTTTGAAATAACGTCTATTAATCTATAAGAAGAAAATACCTTTTACGCTTAATGGCTCCCTGCAGTAACTGTTTTTGAGAATTCTTACTGCTAGCTACAGAGACTGTTTTTGCAGGTTCACCGCTAGCCTTGTCTTTTTCTTTATTCTCTTGTACTTTAATAACAGAGGCCATGTAATGATAAGTTAAGTCTAATCACATATTAAGTCTTATAGACTACAAAAGTGCAAGGAGTAGAGAAAGATACGACAGAAATATAATGTAGACTTTATTGTAGACTTTCATTCACATTTCAATTTTGTGTGTTCCCACACTTCATGTATGTTTGCATGTGTGTGTGTATGCATGTGTGTTAATAAAGTTCATTCAAGTGTTTACCTCAATCTATCAGACAATCAATCATAAATGTTAACAACTGTAATAAATGCCAAACACACAACTTTAATGTTTGTCTTAATGCTCTATATAATTATAACAATTATTATAGCTATCTCTTAAAAATATTCTGTTCTGGGCTTCAGGTTTACACAATTTAAAAATTCTAAGTTTTATTGTTTTTTTTTGTTGGTTTTAGTATTAATTCAGAGTAATTGCCATAATTAAATTAATTAATTTTAGTTTTGTTTAAAGGATAAAAAAGTAAAACGTAGGGAGATATTACAAATCATATCTTTATCTATGGATAAGCTTAGCTGTAATACTCAATTCAATAGTGTAAAATAATAATAAAAATTAACTCATATGGGAATGAAAATCATAAAAATATTGTGATGAGTACATAAGAAAAGCAAAAACTTGAGAAATTGTATACCCCACACACACCTAAAAAGGTCATAATATAATTCCTTCTCCTAAAAAAATAATAAACATGCCCACGCTATTAAAAACTTTCAGCTTCAGCTTCATATTTTAAAAAGTTTAAACAATTTTCTTGTTTCTACAAGTTAGGCAAAAATAGAAAGTGAAAGCAGTTCAAAGGATATTTTTAATTCTTCTATAACAGACTTTTCCTCTTTGTGCCTGTCTTTCTCTATCTGGACTTGTCTATCAGAAACATAATTGAGAAACTGAACTTCATCTTCATCTAACACTTTCACACTGCTGCCTGGAATTAGCAAAAAATGAGCTTGAGTAACGAAAAGGCAAGTCAAAGTACAAAATACAAAGCTGCAAATAGAAAGACACAAATAAAATATGCTTTTTTTTTCTTCATCCAGCCAACTTTTTTGCTGTTGAGCTGTAAGTTTTTTTTTGCAGTTTGTGCCAAGGAAAAATAGTGAGCTGAGTTTTTTTTCAGCTATTCTGCGCTGTCTTATAGCATTTTGGGTATACTGGGTTGATAGTAAGGTTTGACTAAGGGAAATTAAATCGCGGCATCTTAAGAGGTATGATTCAGTTTTTTTTTTAGGGTGGCCACAGTGTCTACAGGGGAGGGTGTGTGTGTTTTTTTTTATGTTCCAACAAGTTATTAGTTGTACACTAAAAAAATAAATAGCTACGCAACAGTTTAACATAAGCCATACATAAATAATGCACACTCTTTTTACAAATACTCCAGATTACAGCTTTCTTTAATCGACATATAATATTCTACTCACACAAATAACACACTTGCGTTAAGAGTTGTTTTAAAAAGTGGATATGACTAGTTAGTCTGTTAAGTATTTCTGTTTTAAAAAAAAAAAAAGCTTTCTTTCGAATGTACTTACGGAGTTTTGTTTCTTCCTCATGTTCTCGTTCTTTGAGTTCCTTATTGGCTTGCAGCTGCTCATACAATGATCTTGTCTCTTCTTCTGGACATTCTAAGTAAGATCAATGCGCACAAAAAATGTAGAAACAAATTATTTCATTTTTGTTTATTGTAACATATTTTTTTTGTTTTTGACAATCAAAATGATAATTGAAATTTAGACAATTTCTAAATGACATTTTATTTTTCAAAATTACACTTTTAATATAAAGCAAGTTCAAGTTATAACTTTGATAGCACTTAATCAATTCAAAAATCAGTCTTCTTCTTTGTCAACTTTGTACTACTGAGCTGCAAGTTCTTTTGTGGTCTGTGCAAAGGAAAAATACAGAGTGTTGACATGGGGCATTTAAAGAGGGTATGAGTCACAGATTCTTAAGGGTGGGTGCAGTGTCTACAGATGGTTAGATGTGTGGAATATGTGTCCTGTTTATAAGTGTTAGGTTGCAGACTGCTCCTTGCAGGAGAGGAAATTGATACAGTCCAGTTTGTTTGGTGAAGCCATTTCTTTGTACATAACTCTTCCTGCTTCCTGATGCCCATTGTTGATCCACTCATCGCTGTGATTGTTGGCTAACATTGACTTGAGAGTGTAGTAGTTAAACTGTCTGTCTGGTTGTTCCAAGGATGACCCTTTTTGATAGTCTATAAGCCTTTTCATTTCCCATGTGCCCAGATATTCATTGTAATGTGACTGGGATATTAAATTTTGATAGGATGGGTTTGACATGATTAGTGTTGTCAATTAGCTAGGGCTAGATGAAATGTTGCTAGCCAATGCTTGAAGAGTGCATTGTGAATCGGTATAGACAATTTCATGCATATAACCCACATAAATTACAAAATTAAGTAAAAATTAAAATCACACAGCCTGCATCCTTATATACTCCACATGTGCAAAGCATGACTTGCTGTAAATCAAACAGTACATAAAGTTGCTGCTGTCTGTCCCTCAAGACACTATTGTGCTCTATTGTTGTTCCAATAAGTGATACATGAGTACAACATGCCTGTAAAATACGAGCCTAAGGTAGTGGTACATTGTTTAAAAAGTCAGTGACCTAGTTATCTAGTGAATGATGAAGAAAGATTTGATGCAGCAGCTGAGCTGGGCCCTACAATTAGCCTAATTGTGCATCGCTTGTTGCTCAGCCTTATTGTATAGGCTATTCATTCCCGGGGAAATCAGTAAAGCGTATTCTTGTAGTAATCCATAGCATATATAGTGTGAAGCATGTATAATTAAAGTGTATTAATACATTTTTTTTTTGAGGTTAATAACGAGATTTTCATATAGCTTTCCATTGTACATTTCACAACCAGACAGCAAATTATAGGAGGTGTAAAGACCCACCAGTAAGTTCATAGTGTGCTATGTTTATGAGTAAAATAAATTGTGTAAATCCTAAATTGTAAATTGTATACCCAACACAGCTGCCATTTATTTGTAAAATCTTGTATAATCCACAGGTTATATGTATGAAAATATGGTTTGTAAATACTTCAGCTAAAAATGTAAAAAAAATTACAAGATCTATATGGTATTTATAATAGTGACACAAATACTTTTTGAAACAAAACTTTACCTAAAGGGTCATCTGGTTGTCGAATTTTCTCCCATTGTTCCTGCCTTCGTTGCCTCTGTTCCTGGACTTCCTCATCTGAGACAAAAGCTTTGAATTTTCCACTCATACCTTAAATGCAGTTCACTGACAAGTGTAAAAAAAAAAAAAAATGAAATCATAGATCTGTGTTGTGATGTATTAAAATATATAAAGAATCATAAAAATGAGACAGAATTTTATCATATATATTAATAATAATTATTAGTAATAGTTAATGTAATATTTACAACATTAGTAAAAATCAAAAGTAGTACTAGACCCATATACATTTAAAAATTAACATTCACTTATAGAGAAGAAATATGCTGTATAAATAAATAAATAATATGGAGGCACGGTGGCAAAATGGTAAAGCGCTTGGTTTCTGAACCAGGGGGTCTCTGGTTTGAATCCTGGTGATGACTTGGATTTTTTATTTCTGGATCTTTGGGCCCCTCTGAGTCCACCCAGCTTTAATGGGTACGTGACATAAGTTGCAGAAAACTAAAGGTGGTTGGTCATTCTGCTGGCCACATGACACCCTCTTAGGCCACAGAATCAGATGACATCATCCGCTCTATAGACCACAAGGTCTGAAAGGGTAAATTTACTTTACTTTTTTATAAATAATATACTTGACAAGTTGTCATCATTAGGCATTTCTTGTCAATCCTTATGCTGCCTATAAAGTAGGTATACCCAAGCCTTAAAAACAACTGCTACAGATTTTGTCTAAAGGAAACAATACATGTGAAAATGCATTATTACTTCCCCAGTTTCCATGTTTGAAATCATATTTTTATTGTCTTAAAAGAAGTGCTCCATCATATTCAAAAGATTCTTTGAAAACCTGTTAGTGTAAATATAGTTGCTGTATTTGTCAATTTGAACACAAAATTGCGGCAATGGGCCTAGATTGCCCTAGATACTTTATAATTTATTATCAAGGGTTTTGCTTTTTAAAATATTATGAATTTCAAAATGAAGGTGCCAACTATCATCAGCATACAGGGTTAGTATGCACTTTCACATGACAAAATTTTAGGAGGTTTTTATAAGTATGAAATGTATGATGTATACCGGTGTGTGTGTATGTATATTGATTATATATAGGCCCTATATATGTGTGTGTGTGTGTGTGTCCACCCATTTGTGTGATACATTCTAGAACATATATATAAAACTATGCATTTATCAAATCAATTATTGTTACTTGATTGTGAAAGAAATATCTAGCCAACATCCCACCCAGAACAGAAATAATGTCATCAGCTGTGGTATGTCCACAGAAAAAGTAATGAAAGTTAATTTTTTTCATCTTATTTTATTCGCATTTTATTCATACCAAAACTTAAAACAACCATTTTTTCTTTCAAGGAATTAGTAAAGAGCATGGTAAAGAACATTAGTAAAGAATGGTTGATATTCCATTTTTTTTTCATAAAAAAACATTCTTAGGGATGCCTTCTTTGTGTTGGAAATGTACATGTTTAGTTCCTATAATATGTATATCTTATTATAAGATACTAGAGTTAGGTGTGCATTTAAGGTTTATGTAATAATGTTTATCTTGTTTATTAATTGCGCTTAAATCCTCCTCATAGACAGAGCCTGTTTTTATAATTTACTGGCCAATCTGTATGTTTAGTTGAAATTTGCTTACTGAATAATTTAAAATGGCTTTTGTGTGCAAAATATCTTCACTGAATATACTGTAGATCTAATTGTCTAGATCTAAGTCATTAAAATTTGCTGATTTATTTATTTATTTATTAATTTCTTGATCTCAATACATCTAGTATAGTCTAAAGTCTAGATTACTCTAGAAAAACGCTAGTTTCTAGATTTACGCTACGGACTTCCCATGTGAGCTCTTACAAGAAGATTTAATAGGTGAGGGAGCGCCCGGAGCGGTGTAGCCTACAAGTTAGTCTGGTTAGGCTCTAATTATAGACAATAGTCACTACAGACTAGATCTAGCGTGTCTTCAGTCTAAGTATGAATGGAAACAACCATTTCTACACTGCCTTCAGAAAAATACTGCCACGTGATATGCTTGCTTGAGCCAAGGCCATCATCAATCACGAGGTCGTGCTTCACAAGTGGGTGAAAGGAGATGTAGACGGTCACTGGTCAGCTCATTAACACAGCCAGTCCGTTACGACATGCGATCAGAATGCCTAATTACGCTGTTGTTTTTTCCCCCACATTTTAGCAAGAAATTAAATAACCAAAATAATGTTTAAAAAAATATTGGGTAAAAATTTTAGGAGAGAGGACAAAATTTTAGGAGGATTCTGGCAATTTTTAGGAAAATTTTAGGATTTTAGGAGACTTTTCATTTTTAAGGAGATTTTAGGATTTTTTAGGAGCGCTACGAACCCTCAGCATAGACATAACTGTGTTACTAACTATGACCTATGAGTATGGAGTATGAAATAGATCTAGAATCTAGATTATTCTAGACCGTTGTTCAGAGGCGTAGCTACCAATGTGCGGGTGGTGCGGGCCGCACAGGGCACCAACTGGAGAGGGGCCCCAAAATCCCCAAGTGTGTATTGATTTCCTATTTCCCTAAGCCTTTCAGTAAAAACGACTTAATGTATGGACACGAACTACTGTAAACATAAACTACTGTATTTTAAAAAATGAGCTAACGATTTATAAACTAGTCATGTCGCTATTTTGTTTCATCTCCTTGACGGTTATCATTGAGTCCAGAAAAAAATTATGAGGCCGACATCCTCAATGATGAAAATAGAAGAAAAGACTTCAATACCGCAGGTTCTAGAGACTAAAGACAGCACACAAGCATGTCTTTAGTACA
>JADKLZ010078075.1:16701-33574 GCA_021533235.1 Biomphalaria straminea | reverse complement strand
CATGGATAATGACGGGGTGCAGGCTCATGAGTCTTTTATTAACTTTATCGACACAAAGGACAAGCATGCTGCTGGAATCCCTGAGATGATTCTAGAGAAACTGTGTTCGGATAGCTTAGACATAATAATTAAGCGTCTATGGAAGCTTTCTAAAACAACAATATACCCTATTGTTATATCAACCGAGGGGATAATAACAACTGACTTCACAGATACCTTCAAGGCCCTTGGCATTCCTAAGAACATTCTCGTTGCCTGTCAGAGGGCGGTACTGCTGCAGACCTGCCACATCACCAGAAAATTCCTCAGTGGAAACTGATAAAGGGACTACGATGAATTTTGTTTCCCTTTAACGAAACTCGACCCTTTACTCGAGACCCGCTGGAGCGCCAGAGGAGAAGCCGTTATGATGGTTAGGGATACATTTTCTAAAATTATAGAAACTCTGGAGACATTAACTAGCAGAGATGACGGTAAGCGTCGCTACATGCAAGTTTTACTAGAGTTACTAGCGATTAATGATGGCAAATTTACGACTCACTTATTTGGCCATTTTGTACATTGAACAAGAGCTGGTGGTAAGATATTGATTTCGATAAAATTATTGATAATTTTGACAGCAAGAAAGCGCGTAAAATTCAATTGTGGTATGTTTATGTAGGCCTAAAAGTGATTTTTTTTAAAAATTAACAATAATTGATTAATGAATACATATTATTTTGAACAAAAAAGTAAGGTTTTGCAATGTTATTATTTGTTAAGTTTTTTTGTTTTTTTTTGAGGGGGGGGGCCCCCCAAGAGGAGGAACCGCACCAGGCATCATATATACTCTAGTGTCTCTAGCTATGCCACTGCCGTTGTTTCAGTAAGAGTGTAAAGTGTAAGTCAAGTAAGTGTAAGACTTATATAAGAGTCTTAAATAGTCTTTATCTAATAACTTCAATAAGACTAGTCTTTAGATTAGAATAAGCTTTAGTTTATAACTTCAACTAAGACTAAGTACTACTTTAAGTAGTTTAAGTAGTAACTAGCCTACTAGGTCAAGTATTAGCCTATTAGGGCCAAGGGACTAATCTAACTCAAACTGTGACTTCTTCTGTCTAACTTACTAACTTCACTAGATCTATATAAGACTAAGTCTTGCTTGACTTAAAGTAAAAAAAGTAAAGAATTAAATTTAAAATTAAGACGATAATCATAAATGATAAGACCAAGTCATCAAGACGTTCACGTTGAAGACCCAATTTTTTTCCCACGTCGGCAACGTCACGCTTTTACTCCGAAAAGTGTGGTTGCCTTACTCACAGTGAAATTGCATTGTTGACTTTTTTGATAACTTATATGTAGATCTATCAAGACTCTAGAATCTAAATCTAGTAGATTATTGTATTTCTTAATCAAGATGTCATAAACCTTACCTCCAGTGCACCAACAATAACAAGAAAAAAATTATTATTGTACTCTTGTGTACAAAAGTTATAAATAGTATAATTGAGAGCTAGTATCTTCAAAAGTGAAGCCCGTATTATACTAGAAAAACGGAACAAAACTAAATTGTAAAGTAAAGCCACCTAGCTATGTATTGGTAAAGATCAGTATAATATATATATCGATATACAAAGAGGAATGGCAGAGAAACAATAGACGCGAAATGAAGAAATAAAAAAAAAAGAGTGAGACACATCTAAAGTTAAAGAAAAAGTAATAGATCTTATCTAGAATTAGGAAAGTCCTGGAAAGAATGAACGTGGAAGAAAAAAATATTTTAATTTTCAAGAGAGTCGTTGTACAATTTTTTTTTTAATTTAAAAGGTGATAGAGTACAGGTAGCCAATAAAAATCATGGAGGCTAATTTTGAATTTAAAACTATAGATCTAGACAAGAGTATAGATATCAAAGCTGCCTGGTCGAGCGGTTTGCACACTGGACTGTCGTATCGATTTACCGATGGTCCCGGGTTCAAACCCTGCCCGCTCCCATCCCCCGTCGTCCTGCGGGAGGTTTGGACTAGGAAATAACTATCTTCAACTCTGAAGGAATTTCCGAAACATGTAAATCATTTTACAAACAAAAACATTTTGCCTTATAATAGTTCCAGCGTCGAAGTTTCTTATTATTTATACATAGATGCAGTATGTAGACATGCATGTGTAAATAGTTGAACAGTTATTGCTTTAAGAATTTAATAAGTCTTTAACAATTTTACACAGTAAATATGTCATAAAAAATTATTCCCACAATAGTTTCTCATTAGATAAAACATATTTTAATACTTTTCATTGAAAGTATATTGCAATTTTTGTTATATGCAATTCTGAACAATTAAGACTTTTTATTAAGTGATTCATTGTTCTGATGTTTGATTGGTATTTCACTAGCACTGATAATCTTTTCTTGTGACAGTCATTAACCCAAAAAATTTATTTTGTATCAATTTTAATTTTGAAAAGTTAGAGTTAGAAAAATGTGAAATACAATTACTAAATTTGAGCATGTTTAGGATAAATGATTTATACAAAGATATTTCAGTAGTTCAATAGAGACCCATTGCTGGTTTTAAATCAATTTCTATTGCTCAGAATTCTTCATAAAGTTCTTTCCATTTATATCTGTTTTTCTTTAGGATCACTTAGTTTTTACTGTCAATTAAAACAATGTTTCATTGCCCTTAATTTTAACATTTTGAATAAAATTTTAAAAATGTTTTATGTTATTTCAACACTTTAAATCTTTTATTTTATTTTTTATTCTTGTATCAAGAACAGCATATACAAAAGATTTTAAAATTGTTTTTAGCATCATTAAAACTTTCATCATTCTGTTCAAAATCAAGCTTATATTTTCTTTTTCTTATTTTAGTTATTTCTGATCGCATAAATTCTGTATCACATTTATATATGAAGCCAGTTCCTTTGCTTACACATTGATATTAGTAACATTTTTATCAGATCTCAGAATTTAGTCACGATGTGGATTACATGTAAGATATAATGCAACAGAACAAATACATTTTAAAAATGCTTTCGTTTAGTACCTAGACCATTTGTCACGATCCTAGTAGTCATGACTTTAGTAAGGTCTCAATTTATCTCCACCAATGTTAAAATTCAGTAATATGTTTTTGCCTCTATTTCCCTTTCCTGTGCCAGTGGAGGTCTATAATTAAATGCAAAGAAAAACATTTAAAATAAATAATTCCCTAAAATACAATTTTGAAAAATATTTTAGCAGAATCATTTATCAATTAATGAAGTTCCTTAACTTTTACAACCAGTTCACTCTTTAAATTTGTGCTTTCATATTTCCTTTTGATAACTTTTATTTTTCTACTGTCCCTTCACCACACCGGGGAGTATAATTTACTAAGTGCTAAGGTTCACTATGTGACTAAATTATTGATTAATTCTTTTTTCTAAATTCTTATATACACTCAGAACTCTTTTGCAGCACATAACCTCCTTTACTTAAATTATAATAGGCATCAATTTAGAGTTCTCTGGAGAAAGAGTTAATATTATAGGTACATCTAGATAATGTACCAAGTTGCATTAAATAAACTTTAGTAGGGGCATTGCACCTACTTGACTTACCCAGGCGGAGTTTGACACACTAATGACATTTTCATAAAAAAAAAAAAAGTAAAGTTCCCCTTTCAGACCTAGTGGTCTATAGGGCAGATGATGTAAAGGTCATCTGATTCTGTGGCCCACGGTTAACGAGGGTGTCATGTGGCCAGCACAACGACCAACCGCCTTTACTTTTCCCCAACTAATGTCAGGTACCCATTAGAGCTGGGTGGACTCAAGGGCGCCCGAAAATCCCGAAATAAAAATCCCAGCATTCACCAGGATTTGAACCCGGGACCTCCAGTACGGAAGCCAAGCGCTTTACCGCTCAGCCACCGCGCCCTCATTTTCATAAGTGTAATTAATCAGTCACAGTCAGCAGTTTTGTTTAATTATAGGGTAGAATTCCCAAACTACATTTTACATCCATACATTCCCTATAAGTGTAATGTGTAACACTAACAAAGTCAGACTTAATTGGCTCCATTTATTAGCCTAATATATATTGTCAATATTTTAATTATATATACTAAATAAATGCAATGTGCCAGTTAGGATGTTCCTACCAACTACAAAATAAGATTATTTGCCTTTTAACAAAAAACAAGACGCAATCATCACATGGTTTATTGAAATATATTCAAACATTAAATATAAAGAAAGATAACAAAAAAATATACATCAACAATCAAGTAGGGCAATAAATTGTTTCTCTAATTAAACTCGTCTTCCAAAGTGATTGCAAACAGCTTGTTTCCAGCTCGACAACATACTTGCTGAAGTAACACAACACTTAGTTCTGGATTTTCTGCTATGAAGTTGCTCAGCATTTCCTATAAAGCAAAATCAAAATAGCCTGAGTTATTAAATTTATAACATGTTGAGCTATAAAGATAACAAAAATTGTATAAAAAAAGCGCTTGTTTTTTTCATTTTATGTAGTGTCCAGATCGTCTATTACATTATATGTGATTAGTACCAGTATTGTAAAAATTTACCTTTTATAATTCATCTTATATGACAAAAAAAAACTTTTATTAGCTTAATATTTTTCAATGTGTCTGCATTTTTCTGTGGTGATATTCAGTGTTGTTACCTCTTTTTGTGAGACAAGGGCAATGAAGGTTTAGTTTAAAAAAAGAATAAAAATATAGTGTGGAAGAGAGATATCATTGACAATTATTATTTGTAAAATTTATTAAAACAGGAAAGTTGTAGTTACTGAGTTAAAAATAGAAAAGGTGACAAGATATTTTTACAAAAAGGGAGTTCAGTGGATTTTGTTGTCCAAAATGACTGGATATGTTTGGTTGGATATGTTTGGTTGCATTTTTCTAGGCCATGTAGAAAAATAAAAGATATTTGTTACATATGAAATTGTGAATGCAGAGTGTGAAAGTGTAAACAGTGAGCCCCAGTTATGTATGACTGGAAGTAAGGTCATATGAGAGAGGTTGAGAGTTTAGTCAGTTAAGTTTCAAAAGATGGTGAAATGACTTGATGAAGTCAAGTAATTTTCCAGTCAATTGTTGAATTAAGTTAGTTTATGATCAAGTGGAGGTCATGTAACAAGTTATCAGTTGATTAAATAAGTTTTGTGAAGTCAATTAGTGGACTTAATGATATGTCCATGTTACAAGTGAAGTAGAAAGTTAACCAAGTATATATAGATATTTGTGAATAAAATTGATCTGTGTAAATTATATTCATTTATTATCTTCATGGAAGTTGGATTTATTTTTTGTAAATAAACATCATATTATTTCACACGCGCAAATAGTAACTTTAATTTTGTTAGTCCAATCTCCAAACTGTAATGCCCCATATGAATGATATGCCTATAAGCATGGGCGCCCGCAGGATTTTTTCCAGGGGGGTGCAAATTTACATCTACGGAGAATATTAAAGAAACGAACTGGTCCTCCCCCCTCAGCCATATACGATAATAAGTGACCTGTAAATATTTGTTTCAAATTAAATAAAATATTAAACATTTGAACAAACTATTTACTGTACACGTTGTTAAGCTTATCCGTTCTGCCTATGCCTCTCTACGGTCGATCTAATAAAAAATGTTAACTAACAACGAATTGCAATTAATATCAGCCAAATTAATCATCTCAAAATTGTGATTGGGTTCTTATCTAGTGTCTCACACTAAAAGGTGAAAATAAAACTTTTTTTCACCAATCCTTGCCTTAACACATTTCTGAAAGCTTACCATCACGGGGCAGCCATCGCAGTCTTGGCTGAGTAGTATATTCATGTCTCGACTATGTTTTAATGTATTCGCTGACAATGACGTTAGACACATACTGTGTTTCTCTGAACAGGAACAAAACCATAACTTGTTCTCTAATACGATCGCCGTCAACAAACAAAGTGTCTCTGCAGTTTCATCACCGAAATACCCAGCAAATGCAGTCAATTATAGATGCTGATGCTCGTATTTTTGTTTCTTGCTGCTGCCAGTGCTCCGTTAATTCAAATCGTCGTTTTGCCTAGTACGATGGCATGTGATGGCATTCATGGCATATATTTCGACCCACACATGTCAGCTCTGCAAGGGCCGTGATTATCTTCAGATGCAATGATTAGGTCATATCCGACGTGTTTGACGACGGAGTCAACAAAGAGCTAGATATAGCATTCATACTCTCCCGACTTGACTACTGCAACGACTTGCTAGAGGTATATATGATGACTAAATAGCCAAGCTGCAGAAAATTCTCAATAACGCCGTACGAATAGCCCATCGGAAAACAAGACTAGATTCTGCTTTTCAAAAAGCGAAAAATCTAATTTTTCAAATCACTTATGCAAGCAGTTTCTTAATAAAATACACCACTTTTACAACTATTCACTATTAATAGCAACGAAAACGGGGAGCTCTTTTGTAAGGGAGATGACCATTTACCATATTTTAAACACATTTATACAAATGGTTTCAGACTTTTTGTCAAAAATTATTTTTTTAACATCTGTGTCGCTTCGCTACTTAAGTTTTGTCCTACAAGGTACTACATTTATCCAAAAATAATGTTTCCTTTTTTTTAAGAGAAAAAAATCTACTTAATATGCAAATAAGTGGAACATAATTTAAAACAACAATTAATAAGTAAGTATTCATATTATTGAGTGAAGTACCGTGGGGCACATACAGCTTAGAACAACTGACTAATGGAATCATTTTTTTAGAGATTGACCCTTTTCAAACAATTGGATCAATTAGATATTCATTTTAAGACATCGGTTAGGCCAGGTTCACTTTTAACTTCACATACACTTTCACATATCCGTTGGTCTGCTGGACCGCTGGGGCACCACACAAGATCTGTCAACCTTCTTTTTCCATTTTTCTCTGTCATTTTTCGTTGAAAGAATTTAATTCTGATGTTCTTTCTAAAAATATTGATACTTGTCTTTTTACCTGCCTGGGTGGACCACTTCGGAAATCGATTTTGAGTTTGTGTTTTCTCACAAAAAGACTTTGTAACCTTGTTATGTTTGTAATGTTATCACAGTGCCTTGAGCCTACATCAAGTTTGTAAACAGCGCTCTATAAATTAAACTTTATTATTATTAAGAGCTTTCTTTTATAGTCTGCAATCGTAAACTGGTGGACGTGTTTAACCTGTTATGTTAACTAGCACTAAAACCGACCTTAACTGTGCATAACATAAATACATTTACATATATGACTGCACTCTTTATTCTTCTTCAAAGAAACTTTCAAATTTATCGTATTGGAATAAAGTCAGCAAGGATTTCTTCACCAGGAAAAAGAAAAAATATTTATCTCACTCTAGGCCTTAACTAAATATAATAACTCTAATTATGTGCAAGAGAAAACAAAACGTCACGACTTACGTGCAATAGAATATTTCACACTTTTTTTTATAGTACAAATATTGCAAGACTATTATAAAGTGTACATGGTCAGCCATCAACACCTGATTAGCATATTCTAGTTTATTGCAAGAATAGTTTTTCCTTACAACTGTACTTCAGTGGAAGAAAAACTTCTTAAATTGCTACTTCTAAGAAATTAATTTTTACAAAATCTGCTACTGTGTGGCTGCTAGAATTTAGAGGGGTGCACGTCGGCCATCTATTCCTATTAAGCCTAGACTAGTTAACTCCAACATTAACTTATTCTTATGATTGTACTACAGTAGAAGTAGTACTTGCTCAGTGGCTATTAAGAATTCAATTGATTTTATGATGCAAAAAATAGTCTAGAATTTCGCTACTCAGAATCCAGGGGGGTGCAAGTGCACCCTCTTGCACCCCCCTGCGGGCGCCCATGCCTATAAGGATCCTATAAAATTAATGGAATGATAATCATTATATCATTGGCTATAGTATGAAGTATTATTTTTATTTCAATAAAATGTTTTCTGTTTCAAAAACTCATGATGTTCAACACAGCCAGAAACTGGCTTTTTAAAGTTAACAAATTTTAGCTCTAGTGAAAATGTTACAGCAGCCCTTAGATCCAGTTTTACAGAATTTAAATGATAAAGTAGTAATAATAATTATATGTAAATTTACTCACTTTGGCTATCAAAAGTTTATCTTCTGAAACCTCAGGAATGACATTGCCCAAGCACCAACCAATACTTATGTGAAATGATGGATTCTGGAGAAAAGAATAAATAAGTGCATTACTAATTATATTTAAAAGCCTTAATGCTGAAAAGAATTGAAAGCACAATAAAAAATAATTTTCAGCAAAATGATGCTCAAAGCAAATTGGTGTTCAAATAATTACAAATGGTTTAAATATGTGCATCTTATTAGCTGTCAGAAATTTAAAAAAAAAAACAAGATTACAAAGAGAGTTTGTGTGATAAACAAAAACTCAGAGGCGGCCCCCGTCGGAGTCGGATCCCTGTCAGATCCGCCTATTCGCAAGATGTTTCGGATGTTCCTTTTAAGTTGAAAATAATTAACTTCTCGCTAGACGACGGAGGATGGCGAGCAGGGTATAAACCTGCCTTATCTTGATGTTTGCGCACTAGACTTTAGTTTGGATTTATCATTGGTCCCTGGCTCAATTCCTGTATGCTCCCATCCTTAAACTATCGCAATATTTCTGAAAGAACAGTAAAGGTTAAATCATATTTTCAAAAGCCTTTAGTGTTTTTTTTTATCTGACCGTGACGGACAGATCAACCAACAGACAAAACGCACAAAAATATGCTTCTTTCATTCTAATGGGGCACTAAACAATTTTTTTTTTTAAAATCTGATTTTTTTAAAAAAATAAGAAATTAGTTTAGAATCATGTCATTGCCGGGCTTTACGATAGTACACGAAAGTCGCTGCTAAAAGTTCATTTTAAAAAATGTGTGTGATATCTACATGCTAAGAGCATTTCTTATAGTAACATTTCCTCCCTTACATTTACGTAATTGTTTTAGAATTGGTGTTTTGTCATTTAAAAATCGCTTGCATAATTAATTTTATAAATTAAATGGTTTGCTTTTAGAAAACTAAAAGTATCCGTTGCACCTAAACTTTTCAAGCCGCATTTAATGGTGAAAAAATATTTTTCGTATCTCTTCTAGTTTTGGCGCCCTGAGTGTGACAGACGGACAGACGGACATTTTGCACAAACCTAATAGCGGCTTCTCCCCTTACGGGGGCCGCTAAAAACAGAAATTATGTATATATAATAAAAGTACTTGAATCTATTATAATTAACAACTATTTATTTTGAAACTAAGAATCAGTGGTGCATATTATATTTTTCTTGCACCAATTCTTTTTATGTGTTGAACCATAGAACGCACCTTCGTGGCTCTATTTGTTTTATTGAGCCTCTTCTCACAATGATGGATATTGGTTTTTGGCTCTTTTTCTGCTTTCTTATTGCATTGTTGGTAAATCAGAACTACAAACTGCCAGTTGTTTCGCTGTCACAGTTTTGTAGAGAGTATTGCAAAGACTTTGTCTTTTGTGTTCCTACTGGGAACTAGGTATAGATCTCGAACTTGGTTGAGGCAAAGGGGCCATGTTGGTCATGAAGCGAAGAGGTGCACAGGTAGTTAGAGCTGTTAGACTATATTAGCCAATGTTACTGCTATATTCTATATTTTTAAATGTTGCTGAACTATAATTTTGGATGTTCCTCATCATTCATTGTATGTAGTCATTAAACAAGTGCATTGATCAGTTATTTAATGTTAATGTTTACTCTCAATCCATCAATTAGCTGTTGGTATTGTTTACTAAAATGTCAGGGGCCTGGGAAAATGAGCAAAAGCCTAAAAGATAACCCTGACACTAAGTCCAATTTGTGCTATAGGTGGACGGCTTATATAATAAGCAAGTTCTCAAACCTTTTCAATGCAATCTCAATGAACTACAAAGTACAGGTCTTTCTCACAAAGTTGTGTCAAATGAGTCATCCTTTTTCCTTAACTTCACTCTATTTTTATTTATAAGAAGAAAGTGAAATATTACATTTATCACTCATAGATCTGCATCTTTTGAGTCCTTTTAATTGTTTAATTATTTTTTTAACCAATTAAACATTATAGTGCCAAAAAATGTTCTTAAAAATAGTGGTTTGTCTGAACTTGGAGATTGTACTCTATACAATAAATTTGAAAACAAAACCTGGGAGCTACCAGCAAAGGTCATGCTCCACAATATTATAAACCTGGTTGTGGCACAGATGGGGGATTAGTGGTGTGTGTAGTCAGCCAACACAAATCGCCCCAGGTTAGACAAGCGGTCAAGCATAACGAGCTACGACGGTCAGCCGAGACGAGTCGGTTCGCGAAACATCGGCCGCGTGAACAGAGCTCAGGAGCGTCACGAGAATTGTAGTCATCTGACCACCCAGAAACGTCGAGCGGCGTTCTGTCCGGTTCGAGAAGGCCCGCAAGGACCCTATACAAAGAGCGGAGGTGTCGCAGTCAAGACGGTTCAGAAAGGGGTTCATGACAGAAGGTTCAGAGCATGGTCGACTACAGCACAGTTCAGCAGTGTGGTTCTGTACGGAGCATTACGACGGTTCAGTGCGGAGTACTGTCAAGTACAGTTGAGACGGCTGGCGTCTTGATCTATGATCGAGTCGGACACATCGAGCCAAAGTGTGTGAAGTCAGTCCTGAACTGTTGAACCAAGGCAAGCCAGGAACGAGACGGAGAGACCAGTGCAAGAGTTGATACGGCGATGCGGTTCTATCGGAGAGATATTTGTCACAGTCTGTTGCGTGCTGCTAATTGTACAGTATTGGCTGTTATTTATTTGGACATTAAACCTTTATGTTATTTTGGAGCCCTGAGTTGTCAAGTTCTTTAAGTTGGTGGTGTTTGCAGAGAGCCTGGATAGTGAGATTCGTAACAATATTAAGTTCAGTTCTTTAAAATATTGGGAAACTGAGTAACTTTTTACCACATAGGCAATATTAAGGCCATGTATTGCTGATTTTAATTGCTTGACTACACAGCCAGTAGTCTACTCGTAATTTTTTTTTCTTTAACTGAATGAATAGAATTGGTCGTTTTAAATTCTTATTTCATATTCAGTTTCTGTGAACAAAAAGAATCATAGGGGAGATTTATTTTAGCCATAAAACTGATACTGGTTTATATTTCAATGTGTTTAAAAAACCTTAATTTTTGTTATCATACTAACAAAGCTATTAACCAATTAGTGTAGAACAAAAATAAACCAGAAATAATAAACAAGGCAGTCAATACCTGATAATAGACTGGTAGTTTAAATTCCAGAAAACATGTATCTACAGCTTTAACATACTGTACAAATTCTGTATCATCCTGTGACAGCTCAATGCAAATAAATGTTCTGAAATATAAAGTTATAGTTTCTTCTAGGGTTGCTATATATTGCACAAACCTTTAGCACACAACAGCATGCAGAAACAATTTTGTCAATTTATTCAAATCGATTGTGTAAGTCTCTGAAAAAGTACAAAATCAGGCACAGCCCTTTAATGTTTAATATTTGCTGGAAAGATCAACAGTTTTCTGTTCATGATTTATAAAACTGTTTTTTTGTAAAAATAACAATAAAAGAAAAATTAAAACAATTCTAGATGCATCTTTAAGTCTGCAATATCTGATATCTTTTTAAATAAATGTTTAACAAAAATAACATAAGTTGGTTTAAAACCAAAATAAATAGCATTTAATAATTTATTCTTGTCACGGATGAATGTGTGTATGTATGTATAATCTATTTTTACACTCTGCGCGAATGACCGGAAGGGTGTTAGTTGTCAGAGCGAGTTCAGCTCGTTGTGTGATACATGCATTCAACAGCAATAAAGTTTATGTGTTCGTCTTGAACGAGTCGTACAGTGTTTTGTAATTATTCCTGAACCCAGGGACACCTGGTGAGATACTTAGATAGTTTCTATAGAGCTAGATAGAAACCTGTAACAATTCTTATCTTATTTTTTGAAGTAACATCTGTAATTGATAAGAGGAGATAAAATATATCTTTAAGAATAACAATAGAAAATTTAAAGTAGCATAAAAACTGCAATAATATTTAATGTTGCTTGAGGACAGACCTGGTTTTCTCATCATTGGTAAACAGCTTCAGAGCAGTCATTTCACTCAGGCTACTAAAAAAAAAGAAAATTGTAAATTAATTGTTGATTGCTGTACATAAAGAATTAATAAAACACAGTTTGACAAAAATATGAAGATATATGTAAGTCACAAACAATAGTACCATCTTAACTCTGTTTGGTACAATTTTTTCCTGTTATTTCTACAACACCCATTCTCGAATCAAATTGAAACTTTACACAATCATTTTTTGTACCTAAAAAACATGATTCAATCAAAAAATAAACAGAATAGTTAATTGATAAATGGTAACTAATTTTTTTTTTTTCAATGACGGTAATGCAGTGTGAATGATGAAAGATAAGCGGCATTGTCGCTCGTTTAAGTATGTTAGATTTGTTTAAAATATAAGTTTATTTCATTGCATCTCAAGTTGAATTAGTCTATTAACATTATATTTAGTTTTGTTCACAAATAAGTTGTAATAAATTCAAGTTATTGTAAGTTTTATAAGTTAAAATTCAAAAGCCTACAAAAGCTTAGTTGTCTTCCATCAGTTTGATGCTACAAGTGTTAACAACTGTATTGAAAAAGGGAAATAAATGCTACTTATAGAGAGATGTGGCTCTCTTTTTAAGTTTTGTACACATTTTTCTCCCACTTCCCATTTTCCAATCAAGTTGAAAGTTTGCATAATTATTCATAGTCAACGACAATACATAAATGAATAAAAACATTAATCAAATTGTTAATCAATAAGTGGTAATTAATTAATTATATTTTATATAAAAAGGAAGCTTATTCCAGCAGTTTTTGAGATACATGGAATTGATTTTTTACAGTTCTTTCCCTTAGATATACTTAGTATTTAAAAAAAAAAAATGGCTCACTTAAAAAATATGATCAGATGGGTATGCTAACCTTTTTAAAAGTTTCATCTGTTCTCTCAATGACGTTACAATCGGTTCTATCCAATGATGTCTTATGGCCACAGTGCGTGAAAGACTAATATGATATTCTGGCAAGGTTTTAAATTCTAGTGGCTCAAATATTTGTATCACAGATTGAAAAAACTCTTCCAGTATTTCATTTTTTGGTACTTTTAGCGAGATGAGGAGAGAAAAAAAAAGCAATTCAAGAAATAATTAAAAATAATTAAGAAATAACTATACATCACAAGCCAAAACACATGAACATGGAGTAGAAATATTTTAGAAAAAATATCAGTGGAACAAAATAATAAGGAAGACATGGGGATTGACTGGTATGATTGCCTCATTAACCCTCTAAGAGTTAGAAGACTGAAACCATTACTAAGTGCATATATAATGCTAAAAAAGGCATACACACACACATGTATATATATATATAAATATTATATATATATAAAGAGAAACAATTATGTAGTATTTATTTAAATATAGGAGGCACTTTGGCTGAGTGGTGAACTGCTTGGCTTCTGAATTCTGAATGGGTTCGAATCCCAATGGATACTAGGATTTTTACTTTCAGGATCTTTAAGGATCTCTGAGTCTACCCAACTCTAATGGGTACCTGACATTAGTTTGGGGAAAAGTAAATGTGGTCTGTCGTTGTGCTGGCCACATGACGCACTAATTAACTGTTGCCCACAGAAACAGATGATCTCTACATCATCTGCTCCATATATTGCAAGGTCTGAAAGGAGAACTTTTTAAAATATTTATATATAAACATTAAAAAAAAAAATATAATAAGTTAAGATGTATTTATATGTTATATATGCTATCTGAACAGACCAATGCTGACCTGGAAAATATACATGAGCTGCCCAGTTTCCTTCTAAATGAGGAAATGATCTTATTCTATTGTCATGTTCAGATGGATTATCTATCCATTGGTGACAACGATTATGAAACATGGACTTCAGTGAATCTGGAACTTCCAAATTGGATTGACTGAATGTAATAAAAAATAGAGATTTATTTAGGAAAAAAAAGGAAATAAAGTTAACACTTTTAAATGGATTTATTTTTATTGAATGAAAAAATTTAATTTAAGTAGAAATTGTTAGTGTTATATATCATACCTGTATCTAAATACAATATTAATTATAATTAAATATTATTTATATAATTAGTAAGTGAAATTGGGAAAAAAGTGAAAATAAATATGTTTAAAAACCTTTTGATGTCTTCAGAGTGTTTCCTTTTCCTTGATCTGATGGCACTCTCTGAAATATTAACTGGTACAGATCTTGGAACAATATCAGAAACTTTAGTTTGACTAGAAGGTTCAGTAGAAATTATTGGTAGATCTTCCATGATTTTATCCTCTTTATCTACTACACATTTAATTGGTGGTTTATAAGTGTCATTCAAATTCAATACCTTGTTACTAACCAATACTGTTGAAGAATTAAACAAGTCACCACTTGATGCCTTTGTAATATGGCCTCTATTAATATTGGCAGCTGAAAAAGTCTGTTTTGTAGAGTTTTCTGAATCACAGCAGAAAGATGTAGGAGGAGGATTTAATATGTATAATTTACTGTCATTTTCAAAATCCAAATTAGTTAAACAATATTTACTTGTGTCATTTACATGAAGTTCAACATCATGTCTACAAGTTTTGTTTTCAATGATTTGCTTTGCATGTCCATCTTTACTAACTTTATTCTTATTGTACATAAAATCTATTGAAACTTCAGAGCTATTAGATCTACACTTTTCTGGAGAAATCAGCCCTTTGTCCTCCTCCTCAGAACTCTCAGAATAAGAGACTAATCGATTCATTCTTGGAGGAGAATGGTTTTCCTAAAAATTCTGTGAATTTAAAATCAGTATATTGGATTAAAAATGTTTTAGAGTTTCATTTTAAGATAATTTATTTTAAGAAAGAGAGTCATTATTGAACTACATTCAGGTTTTCCTGAACTTATGGTATGTATTATATTTATAAAAAAAAACTAGATTCTACTAGACTTTACTAACTCATGATGATCATACACACAGTACTAGTCTAGATTAGAGTAGATCTAACTATGATTCATTGAATTTGATTGCATAGTATAATTTGCTATTTTTGTTATACCGGTTTAAGTAATGATGTTTTAATTTAAAAATTGTAATTTAAAAGATAATGGTAATATATTTAATATATATACATCTAGATCTATATATCTTTAATATCAGGGACACTCTCAAAGGTTCTCTGAAAGCCTTTAATTTATTTATTTAGTTTAGCATAGACCCATCCACCTGCGAGACAAAAACACATGAAATAGAGCATCGTGGCGTCTTTCTGTGAAAACTGCAATGGTGCACATATTGCAAAGGAACAGTGCTGGCAGAAGAAAAGTGTCAGAAAAAAAAGTAAGGCCAATGAGACTAGCTCCAGCCCAGTGTGATGAGTGTGGAGCCCAACATTCTGGGCTCATAAATTCATAATTATCATCTAGATATATATAGATTAATTAGTCATTCGCAGAACTACTTAACTAGATCTAGACTACAATACTAATCTACTAATAGATGATCATTTACTTATTATAATTTATATTAAATGAGGAAATATTTAGATCTAGCAGAATCTAGCTCTATAATCTATAATGTCTATCCTATAGTCCTATATAATTTAAATATATAATAATAATTAATAATATATATATATATATATACTAGATCTACATACTATTTATTTATCTACATACTAGATCTATATTAATATTTATTAATAATTTATAGATTCAATAATTCATCTTCATCTATTCTACTACCGGTACTAGATCTAGAATTTACCAGATCTAACTTTAGTAGAGCTACTCTCTACTTCACCTCTAGCTAGTAACTTCTACTCTACTCAGACCACTGTTGATCTCTACTATGAGACTACTAGATATTAGTCTACTAGGTCTAGTTATCTACTCTTCTAGTACTAGATCTAGACTCTATGAAGAGTACTTTGACTTTTACTCCGAACTCTTAGCTTAGTCTTACTAGATCTAGTCATTCTAGTCTAGTCTAGTTGAGCATTAAGACAGTTAAGTGATTTAGAATCTACTACTAGTACTATTTAGTGAGTAGTGGCTATACTAATACTGGCTATAGTCACGCCAGTCACGACTAGTGTCTACTACTTCATATTTTGTTGACGTTTAGTTTCTAAAGATTTTTCATTCTAGACTTAGACGTCTCTACCATTAAACTAGATTCTACAAGTCTTTAGACTGGACTATAAAAGACAAAGGGTTGTATGAAACTAAAATTATTAGTTCCAATTTTGTGAACTTTATTATGCAGCATTTATGAGCAGTATAAAAGTTAAGTTTTCATATTTATTTCAGCCATAACCTTTAGAAGTATTATAATTATGATTATAATATTTTCACTATTGTTTTTTTTTTTTATCTTTAGGCGTGCCTATAATGTCAATTAAACATAATTTTAATTTTTTGTTCTAAAACTGTTTTAATTTAAGCTTATTCTCTCGGTTGTTTTAACAATTGGGGTATATTGTTATTTTTGATAATTTCCCCTGATTCCCTTATCTCCAAGCATAGGTTCTCATATTTTTCTTTGTTTTTCTATGAGACAGTGCCATGGTACTACGACGTTGACAATAACGGTTCCACGACAACTCGTTCACTGACATTTCGTTCACCGACAAATCGTTCACGACTTTTCGTTCACGCGACTGTTCGTTCACCAGACATTTCGTTCACGAGACTATTCGTTCACCAGACATTTCATTCACGCGACTATTCGTTCACC